>BSBK01002671.1:602500-841074 GCA_027943335.1 Chamaecyparis obtusa
GGCTAATGTCTCTCATTGGTGGAAAAGCATTAGAAATTTGATCCACTACAATCTCCTCGTATGCCTTTAACAATGTCATCAACTCCAAAGGTAACTCTTTGTCCTTTTCTACTGCTATGACAAATTTAGGCTTCACAATGATTGTAAATCCCATGTTCTCCCCCTTCATAGTCTTCAAGAACTCTTTTATATTCACCAACATCACATTAGAGCCCACTTGTGAATCGAGGCCCTCCTCTTGCAATGGTATAAGAGTGAAGGAAACTTCATCTTTCTCTATAGTGTAGGTGTTCTTCCTACCATCATGAAATGTTTTCCTATCATACTACCAAGGCCTCACCAAGATCCAATGACACACATCCATAGGTAATATGTCACACAACACCTTGTCTTTATAGCCTCCTATATGGAGATCCACCCAAGCTTGTTCATTAACCACTACTTGTTGACCCTTGTTAAGCCAATAAACATTATAAGTTGTAGTATGTGAAATCCTCTTCAATTTAAGTTTCTTTACCATTTCCATAGACATGTAATTATCTATACTACCTGAATCTACAATAACTTTATAAACCTTACCTTGGCACTTACAAGTTGTTCTAAAGGGAGACTTCCTTTGTGAGGGCTCCTTCTCCATAGGTACCTTGATCAAAGGCCTCCTTACCATGAGTGATTCACCAAATTCTAGTCCAATATTGGTTGATGGAGAATTTACACTTTCATTGTCATCTACTTGTGCAATTTGATTCCTCCTTTCCCCTCCATTTGAAGTGGAAGACTGATTTTTCTTGCATTTCCATACTTGATGGCCAATCTTGTTACATTTATAATGTTGTGAAAACTGGATCGTCCTATAGAGATAATATATACTCGTTTGATATTGTAGAATACAATTGCCTTCGTTATTGATTGATTCTACAATAACAATAGGGTATATGTATATATTGAATAGTCATGTAGTGAATAGACATGACCGTATATACTTATGGTCATGTCACTTCATTACATAACTATTAGTTAACATATCTTAACCAATAGTTTATTCATACTTTGTATTATATATATATATGCATATTAATATATACTTACTTTTCAATTATATTATATTATATTATATTATATATATATATATATATATATATTTATTTATTTATTTATTTATTTATTTATATGCATATCATGATTTCTCATCGTTTATTAAACACGAACGAACAATACTTTAACACTCCCTCTTGAGAGAGTTTAATAGAATTTGTAGAATCTTTTCATATCATGATATCCGACACATCCGGGATAGACCCTTTCGGGAGTCGATCATGATAGGCATCAAGATATCCGACACATCGGGGACAGACCCTTTCAGGAGTCGATCTTGACAAGTTATTACACACCAAGTAATAACATAAGCAACAAGATATCCAACACATCTGGGACAGTCCCTTTCGGGAGTCAATCTTGAAGCTTGGTTAACTATTTTCAAGATCGTCACCTTGAAATAGTAACCCAACACATGTGAAAGATCGTCACCTTTCATAACACAAAATGAATGGGCCCATAAAGTCTACCATGACTTCCGACACTTCGGGACACACAATTTAATGTAGTCTCGTCATGAAAATAGACTTGAATATCATGATCTCCGCACAGTCGGGACACACAATTAAGTAGTCTATCATGATATGGTTTCGTTATTACACATCTAGTAATAACAAGAGTCAAGATCTCCGCACAGTCGGGACACACAATTAAGTAGTCTATCTTGACACTTTGGTTCACTATTATCAAGTGAGGAAGGCTTCCACCTTAAACTTGTCTATCAAAGACAAGAATCATTTAAGATACAAAGTGATAGATCACTAAGGCTGAAAATCAACATCAGGAATACTTCCTCTAAATTAATATGACCACGATCCTGGGTTGCCATCTTAATTTGATCTTCTAGCTTCTCCCACTGACATGAAAGCATAGCCTTCTTGATCACTAGGTAACCAACAAAACATGGTCTACTCCCTCTGAATCAAGATCTTCGAATGTCCATTGATGCAGATCCTTTTGCTTCCTCTTCTGTCATGGAGGCATACCCTATTTATATGCTCATCTCAGTGTTACTACAGGATGTGACTCCATACCTTTCTTCCTGAGAGAATCGATGTCTCATACATGAATAATCTGAATAGACATAAGGTTGTCGACTCACATTGACTAGCATACGATGCATTTTGATCTTTTTCAGGGCCACAACATTAATACTCCCTCTTGGACTTGAGGGAAGATAATAAAAACCTCTAGTGTGATGTTCATCTCAATAACCTGAAGTCTCAAGTTGTATGGAATGACTCAATCAGAGATTCTATCCATGTGCATCTCATTGGTGATTCTATCCATGAGTTTCCACTTCTATAGCCTCATAATTGTTTCACCTTCAACAATGATCACCCTCTCAATCAATATGATTGATTTTGTCACAAGTTGACAGAACCATCTACTCCCTCTTAAGCTCAAGTTCATCAATTCTTAAACTTTCTGAAGATGTCAGGACTCCCTCTTAATCTGAATTTCACATGCTTTCATCCTTTTATATTCCCTTTCGTAAGGTGAGCCCAAAAAATATTTTGAAGAATCCATCTTGCTATAGTCGAAAGGTTGTACACAAATCCATGAGTACTTATTATGAAATTTCACTGTCATAGTGTAATCAAAATCTGGAGTAGTGTAGTTGTAGGAGCTTGTTAGTGCCACATGTGCAACGAACCCTGCACTCAGCAGTCCATAGGTACTTGTGATCAAAGAATCACCCTACACTTATTATAGTACAGAACAACCTTGCATAATGCCTTGATTGCATCATTCTTCTTTTTCTACAAGAACATTCTTGGAAACAAATGAAAAGATCAAGGCAAATAGCTCTTATAGTACAAACATGAATACATATAAGAAAATGACTACAAAATTATAAAAATTTAACTCAAGGATGAATACTTATCTTAAGTTTCACATATTTCTTTCTTTAAAGTGAGCCCATAGTCACTTGATATCCTTGATTTTCTAATAAGGTGATCATGCATCTGTAACCAGGTGTCATTGAAATCTGCTATAAGATTCCTTATACAAGTCTTCAATTTTCTTAATATTTCAGCTTTGAGAGTTTCATACTAATCCTTGTCTTCTCATAACATGCCATCATGACGTAGTCTTCATTCTAGATGATTTTTAACTCTTCATATTTTTAAGTAGTGTTGATACGTTCCTTTTAAGCCAATACCCTCTGTATTGTCGCCCCTTAGTTTTACAAGTCTAAGTATCAATTAAGAATTAGGATAATGTGATATGTCAATTTAATTATGCGAATGTATAGGTATCGCTAACAACAATATGTTGCTATTTCAGATTGACAATTGAGTGCCCGCAACTTGAAAATATAGTTTTCTTTATGATATACAACTTCAATATCTGCAAATGCTTGGTGCCATCACTAATCTGCACTATTGTTGCTTGCCACTAATAGTGCCACAAGAAACTTTCTCTTACAGAATAGATCCAAGTGGAATTAAAAAGAAAGAGGTAAAATCCCATCATCAACGGAAGTTGATATACTCATTCTAAATTTATTATCATACATTCCAATAATATCCCATTATTGGTTACAATACTTCTCAACCTGAAATTATCGGATGCTATCATGTATGAATCTGTCGCTGTCTTTGATCATTGTTTGTCTTATCGATGCAGTGGCTTCCTTGAAATCTTATCATGGGGCTAGCTTTCATCGTGATTAGATCCTCAATATTGTTGTCGTCTACCTCAGCATATCCGTAATGTTCCCTTGCAGCGTTACTTGGTGGTCGCATATAATTTTTTATTGACAATCCCATCGTCACTAATATGTTGTTCCATTACTTAATTCTATGAATGGTAGAAATAATAAAAATTTCCTGTAAGATGTGATGTAATAAGAGAAATAGAAGATGTTCCATGATTCGACGCAGTAGTCTTCTCCCCATGGTCGACTAATATGCCTTAGTCGGTTATAAGTATTAACATTTCCCTCCTAATATATGGACAATTCTCTCTCACTGTTATGGAACTGAGCGATCTCCTCATCGAGTATATCCCTTATGATCCTTCCTATCGTGTTCTTCGATGCCTCTCTGAATACTCCTCCAGTTTGCCAGACGTCTGCATATATCCCTCAAGGGATTGCTGGTAAGATCTCCCTTGTTTTATCCGTGATTGCACTTACTGGTTCACTGAGTTAACTTTCTTGCTTGCTTATGATATGCGTATCTTCTCCCATTACCGTAGATGAATATTCTCAAATAGATTCATACATGTTGGGTTGTAAGGCCTTCCCGATTAGGGCCAAATATTACAATTCAATTACAACAGTCCTCCAACATGCGAGGATTTAGAAACTATCTTCAACTCCTAATCTAATACCATTCATCTTCTAGCTCTAAACTGTTGTCCTAAAACTACAACCAACAACTACAATATATACAAGAGCCTACCGAAAAAAGTCAGCCTTCAGATCCACTATTAAAGGAAGGAATGACTAGATCTAGGTCCACACGCTTCCCAATGATCAATATCAACATTAAATCCATGACCACAATTAAGTGCACAAGTCAGCCTCAACAAAAAACTAAAAATAAACAACTCAGTAAGCAAGGATAACCGAGCACCACGAAAGGATAACCGAGCACCAAGGAATTAACTGACCAACTCGGTTAACGAAGGAACCAATCAACACAGAAAACTCAAACTTGTTTTTGGTGACATAGGATTGCCAAGGACCCGAGATGCTCTTGCATCAGACACCTAGGGTTATTTGAAATGATTCTCCGAATCATGCAGTAGATACAACCCAAGCTAAATCCAACTTAGATTGTGAAATCTACGAACTGTCTTCAATCGATCTGTTCTTCCACTTTACCAAATATTCCATATACTATTTTCCTCTTGTGCTTCTGCCAACTCTTTGTTCCAATATCTTCTCAACTTCTTATGTCTGTCTCTTAGGATAATCATTTGGTATTGTCATTTCTTCATCTGATTCATGATACTCATACAAATCAGCAATGTTGAATATAGGTGATATATCCATGTCATTAGGTAACTCAATCTCATAAGCATTTCCACTGTCAAATCTCCTCAGTATCTTGCAAGGACCAAATTTATTCATTTTCAATTTCCCATATGTTCCAATAGGAAATCTAACTTAATTCTTCAAATGAACCGTTACTTCATCACCAACTGCAAAAGTCTTATGTCCTCTTGATCTATCAACTCTGTCTTTGTATGTTTGATTACTTTTCTCCAACTTATGTTTCACTTCTTCATGCAATGTCTTCATGAACTTAGAAAACTTTACTCCTTCAGTACTTCTCTTTTCTTCACCAACAATATCCTTCAAATCAGATATACCTCTCGGTTGTATTCCATTTACAATCTCAAAAGGTGTTTTTCTAATACTCCTATTCACTGAATTATTATATGCAAATTCTACTTGTGCTAACACAAAATCCCAATTACTCGGTGTATCTCCAACTAAACATCTCAAAAAATTACCCAAGGTTCTATTCACAACCTCTGTTTGTCCATCAGTTTGTGGGTGAAATGTAGAACTATACCTCAATTCAGTGCCAAACTTTCTCCAAAGAGTCTTCTGAAAGTATCCAACAAATTTATTGTCTTGGTCATAGATGATACTCCTTAGTAATCCATGCAATCTGACAATTTCCTTAAAGAAAAGATCTGCTATATGCACTGCATCTGATATCTTTCTACAGAGTATAAAATGTGTCATCTTAGAAAATCTATCCACAACAACAAATATAGAATCATTACCTTTCACTGTCTTTGGTAAGACAAAAACAAAATCCATACTGATATCAATCCAAGGTTTCTTAGGAGCAAAAATCGGTATATACAATCTAGTATTTTGACTTACTCGCTTTGCAGCTTGACAAATTCCATAACTTTTCACAAATTTCTAAACATCCTTATACAACTGCGGCCAAAAGTATTTCTCCTTAAGCAAATTCAATGTCTTGTCAACACCAAAGTGTCTAGCCAAACCACTACTATGTTTCTCCTTTATCAAATTAGTTCTCATTGATCCTCTCAGTATACACAACTAAATACCTTTAAACAACATACCTTCTTGAATGAAATAGTCTTCCCATCTAGTACTCGGTTGATCTTGAATAGGTGCTCTACACTTTCTCCATGGCCCAAAAAAATCAGGATCAGTTTCATACAACACTTTCATATCATCAAAACCAAGAACTTCAATTCTCATCTCAGTCATCAAAGATATTCTTCTACTCAATGCATCAGCAACTCGGTTAGTGATTCCACTCTTATGTTTTATCACAAATGTATAACTCTGCAAATATTCAACCCATTTCATATGTCTCTGATTCAACTTATTCTGACTACCCAAATACTCTAAAGCCTTATGATCAGTATACAACACAAATTCACTCGATATCAAATAATGTCTCCATTTCTTCAGGGCTTGAATAATAGCATATAATTCTTGATCATACACAAAATATTTCCTTTTTGCATCATTCAACTTTTCACTAAATAAAGCAATAGGTTTACCTTCTGGACTCAACACGGCTCCTATTGCACTACCACTTGCATCACATTCAACTTGAAATACCTTATTGAAATCAGGCAATGCTAACACAGGCAATTCAACAACCTTCTGCTTCAGAGTCTCAAAACTTTTATCAGCTCCATGTGTCCACTTGAATTCTCTTTTATCTCCTCTCATAGTCTCAGTCATAGCATTACAAATTGAACTGAAATTCCTGATGAACTTTCGGTAAAAACTTGCCAAACCATGAAATGATCTTACCTCACTAGCATTCTCAGGTGTAGGCCAATTCAAAATAGCTTCAACCTTTTCAAGATCCATTTTCAAACCATCAGCTGAAATCACAAATCCCAAATACACAATTTCCTCTTGCATGAAAGAACACTTTTTCAGGTTAATTAGCAACTTTGCTTCTTTCAATCTCCATAGTACTTGTTTAACATGCAACAAATGCTCTTCTCTAGTCTTATTGAATATCAGAATATCATCTAGGTATACAATCACAAATTTACCTAAGAATTTCTTCAAAACTTCATTCATCAATCTCATAAAAGTACTCGATGCATTAGTTAAACCAAAAGGCATAACCAACCACTCATACAAACCTTCTCTTGTCTTAAAAGCAGTCTTCCACTAATCACCTTCTTTGATTCTGATCTGATGATATCCACTTTTCAAATCAATTTTGGTAAAATAATTTTCTCCAGTCAAATTGTTCATTATGTCATCCATTCTCGGTATAGGAAACCTATATTTCACTGTTATCTTGTTGATTTCTCTGGAATTATTACACATTCACCATTTTCCATTCTTCTTAGGTGCCAATACAGCTGGTATTGCAAAAGGACTCAAACTTTCTCGGATCAAACCTTTCTACAATAATTCTTGAATCTGTCGGTTCAATTCCTGATTCTCGGTAGGTGTCAACCAATGTGGTGCCTTATTCGGTAAACTAGCTCCATGGATTAAATCCATACAATGATCAATGCTTCTCTTCCATGGCAAACTATCAGGTACATTGTCAGAAATGATCTCTCTATACTCAGTGAGTATCTTATCAATCTCTTCAGGGATTTTATCCTCTGTTTTCTTACTCGGTTTGTTAGGAGTCGCAACAAAACATACATCATTCTTCTTCAAATCCTTAACAAGTTTTCTTCCTTCCATCAAGAAAAATTTCACAAATGTACAAACGCTACTAACAGGTTCTTCAACCAAAGATAACAAGATTTGTCTTCTCCCATCAACCCAAATAGTATATTTATGCAATCTCCCATCATATATAGCATGTCTATCATATTGCCAAGGTCTACCCAATAAAATATGACAACAATCCATAGGCATGATATCACATAACACCTTATCATAGTACTTTCCAATTTTTAAATTCATAAGATTGTATGCCCTTCCTTGATCCATGAAATTTGATAGGGCTTTAGGTGTTTCAACCTTTCCAATTGCAACTTTGTAACCATTTCCTCAGATGCCACGTTATCCGAGCTTCCACTATCAATGATTACCTTCCACACTTCATCAGAAACTCTACATCTAGTCTTGAACAAACTTTTCCTTACCGGATCTTCCTTATTACTTTCACTCCAAAGTGCTCTCCTTACCATCAAGTCATTTTCCTTCTCAAGTTCATTCGATGAACCTTCTTGCACCAAAGTAGTTTTACACTGCTACCGACCTTCTTACTTGTATGTGTACACTCAAATGATCTATGTCCTTCTCCACAATTGTAACAAGTTCCTCGAAAACCACCTCGATAGTTATTGCCTCTTGATGAACTTTCACCTTTCCACTCGATCTTGCCTTTATCCAGATTTGTCTTTTCCGGATCAGATCTATTGTTTTCACCATAAGATCTACCTCTTCCTCTAGGGAATCTACCATCTCTACCTCTTTGTCTTTGCTCATGTCTTTTGTTCAATTTCTCCTCAGCTTTCAAGGCAAACTGATAAGCTTCCTCAATGTTTTCCAATTTAACCAAACTGATTTCTTCTTGGATGGAAACTCTCAACCCATTCAGGTACCTAGCAATTCTTTCCACTTCATCTTCATCATGTCCAAATCTGATATCTAATCTATAGAATTCCTCAGTATAATCTTTTACCGAGCTATCTTTCTGCCTCAAACTTTGCATTCGCCTAATTAGGTTAATCTGATAATCACAAGGTAAAAAATTTCCTTTCAACTTATTTACCATCTTATTCTATACATTAATTTTGTCTTTGTCTTTCCTCTTTCTGTCCAATTGCAGATGCTCCCATCACAAGGATGCATGACTCTTCAATTTTATACTTGCAATCTTCACCTTCTTTTCCTCAGGGACATTTTCATACTTAAAAGTACTTTTCTATCTCGGTGATCCAATCCACCAATTCATCTGAATCCAATTGTCCACTATACTCAGGAGGATTGAAATTTGGTGTAGACTTCAAATTTGTCAAAGCTTTCAACAATCTTTCCTCACCCTAATCCATCACCAATGCAGGTTCTACATCACCTTGTTCTTCCTCAATTTCTTCATCACTAACATCTTCAAGATGTCTTCCTCTACGTTGGGTTGTCTCAACAACTTATAATCTAGAAGCAAGTTGTCTCAACATGTCTGCCAATCCTAGATCCGCATCTCGCCTCCCACGAACCATCTTGAAACCCTCTACAATTACAGGCCAGATCGCAATCTGCTACCCCACAACAAATCAACTAGGGTTTGACAAGAAGGAACCCTCAAACCTAGATTCACAAATCTAGATCCAGATCTTACCTTCACTCTGATACCACTTGATGCAAGGCATGTAGGGATGAGGGGCCAAAGGCACACCCTAATCCAAATCTACCTTGCAGATATCACACACGGAAGAAACAACACACAAACTGAGAGAGAATGCAGATCAGATACTTTATATTTCATCAAATAGATTCATACATGTCGGGTTGTAAGGCCTTCCCGGTTAGGTCCATATATTACAATTCAATTACAACAGTCCTCCAACATGTGAGGATTTAGAAACTATCTTCAACTCTTAATCTAATGCCATTCATCTTCTAGCTCTAAACTGTTGTCCTAACACTACAACCAACAGCTACAATATATACAAGAGGCTACCGAAAAAAGTCAGCCTTCAGATCCACTATTAACGGAAGGAATGACTAGATCTAGGTCCACATGCTTCCCAATGATTGATATCAACATTAAATCCATGACCACAATTAAGTGCACAAGTTGGCCTCAACAAAAAGCTAAAAAGAACAACTCGGTAAGCAAGGATAACCAAGCGCCAGGAAAAGATAACCGAGCACCAGGGAATTAACCGACCAACTTGGTTAATGAAGGAATTGAGCAACTACCAAGCCAACTCGGTCAAAGAAGGAACCAAGCAACATAGAAAACTCAAACTTGTTTTTGGTGACACAGGATTGCCAAGGACTTGAGATGCTCCTGCATCACAATTCAACCTTCTCTTCTTACAAACCTACCTTCACTATGATACCATTTTGATGCAAAGAAAGGGCTTATGATCTTCCTACAAACTTATTCAAATACTTACAATTGATTTTGGGCATTGGTTCAATGGTAGTTTCTTCATAACTAGGCCTCTTTCCTAGTAGCCCTCAAAATTTATCTGTCAGCGCATAACTTTCATAGTAGACTTCATATTCAAAAACTAAAAACAAATTTAGATACCCATTCGACCATTTTATGGCATATTTTGAAATGGGTTGAGGTTCCTTTGGAGTGAAAGGCTTAAAAATTGACTATCTTATTTTGTCAATAGGCCTAATTTGACAATTTGTCTAGGATTGGTGCTAGGGCGTGACTCAAAAATTTCCAAAAGATTCAAACTCCTCCAACACTTGGAAAACATCCACTCGGGTCTTAATTCACTATTCCCAACCCAAGGCCCTCTCTCCAATCAACTTGAAGGAAAAATTTTACTTCTCAAAGGCTTACCATGTCTGACACGTACGGATGTCAAACCCTTAAGGCTTACGTAACCCAAGAAAACCACCACCAATCTTCTTGCAAGTTTGCTAAAATATAGTATACATGAGCACAAACCATTTCATCAATTTTGGGGATTTTTCACCTGTGAAATGGTGAGAAAAGCATTTTAGAGTGCTCACTATTACCCTAACCCGAGGTTTCAAGCACTCTACAAAGAATTTGCAATATCTCTTGATTTACTTAATAGAATTGAATGAAACAGATTGTGTTAGAAACTATATTAACTCTTCTTCCATCTCCAATCAATCTCAATCAGGCACAGACCTGTACAAAGTTGTATAATGCCAAAGTATAGAGAAGAACACATGAGAGTTGTAGAAATAACGATCTTTTATCGATTCAACTTCTACAAATCATCCAACCAACTCTTTTGGTCGATGTAACAAGGCTTTTTAAAGGTTTTCCAACCTCTCCCAATGGTTCTTAACCATATTTTCAATTACAACTAACAAAACATCATTTGGTGTTGTTATGACAACAAAATGCAAGAAAAAGTTGTTTTGACAACATTGCAACTTTTAACATCATTCCATCCCTATCACCTAATGACTCAACCCAGACTTCTACCAACATAAAATGGTTTAATAACACCTTATTGCATTGAATCAAGACTAGATCAAACAATAAATAACCATATGTGCCTCTTGGAGGCATGAAACTCATGGGTGCTCCGCACCATTTTTCAAATATAATAGGGAGAATAGCTTTCAATCTATTTGCAATCACCTTGAAAATGATTTTATAGATGGTATAGTAAAAGACAATTAGTCTAAAATCCTCAATCTTCATAGCATACTTCTACTTAGGAGTCAAGGTGATGAATGTGGTATTGATAGCTTTTAAAATAGATCTAGATTTCTATTATTCTTGAGCCACCTCCACAATCTCACCAGTTGTGATGTCCTAGATGCCCAAGAAGAAAAAACCTAGAAAGGTATCTAGACCAAGAGCCTTGTTACCTAACATGGTAAAATGAGTTCCTTAGACTTAGATTTTCCTTGCATAATTTGATTAACCAATGAAGGGACCCAACCAACAAAGAGATCTTATTCAAGTGGTCCTTAAATTCTAAAAGCATAGTCTCCCAAAAGGAGACCAAAGAAGCTTTAAAAGATTGGTGATCTTTAATTTTGGTGTCATCCTACCTTAGAAGCTTAGCAATGTGATTCCTTTGTCTTCTTAAATTGGATGCAAGGTGGAAAAGTTTGGTATTTCTATCTCCTTGAAGCCAGTTGGCTTAGGATATATGTTTCCAATGAATTTCTTCCCTATAGTATAGTTCATCCAATTTTGGAGACATAACTTGTTCCTCTTCTTTGAGAGGTTCCATAACTTCTTGCTTGAGAGAAAGACCCAACTTTCTAACATTGTATTTTTAAGGCAAGCCCTCTCTTTAGAAACATTTTTTAGAACCTTCCAACTCTCTTTTAGTCTCTACTTGAGCTTTCAATTTCTTGCTAAACGCAAACATTTTTGTATCATAAAGACCATATGCTTACTCCAAAAAAAGTTACAATTTGATCAAATCAAGGTAGATCAACTACATGTTTTTCTATATGAAAGGTACATGTCTAGGAATATCGTCAATGTTGATGGAGAGGAAGACATGCCAATCACCAAAGCCTCCTCCCATCAAAGATTTCAAAATTGAAAATGACATTGGTAATAGGCCAAGAATCTATCCAATATAGAAAGAATTTGGTCATTCCCATCCAACTGAACCATCCTTTAAACAAATGTCCCAAAGGACCACCTCATTAATGAAGGTAGAAAGGCCATCCTTATCTATGGGGGAGAGAGCCTCCTTGTTTTTGTAAACAATGAACCTAGCATTGAAATCTCTACCCATAATCCACTTGGCCTCTTCATCCATTCCCTTTAGCTTCTTCATTTGGTTCAACTATGGATATTTTGAGCTTTAACTGGCCATCAATCCATGCCTTCACTGATAGAATATCCTAGATGTTGACTTCTCGTTAATCCAAAATTACTGCCAATCCACCAACAAAGCCATGTGCTTCTCCAAGTAGAATTCCCATTTGTGCTAAAAGATAGACATGCTCTTTAACTCCTATTTCAAATTTATTTTAGCTTCTTACAACAAACAATTATCTATTTGATACTTCTCAAAGAATATTTGAAGCAATCTCTTCTTGGAGGGGTAATTCAATCCCTTAATTTTCTAGGAATAGATCATTATTTGAGCAACCTTAGATTTCCTAGTACCTATCAGGCTACTTTCTAGCAGAGATCCATTACTTGTTGTTGATACATAATAGCTTCAGTAAGATACAAGGATGATTACTTGTATTGATTGTGTATGTGCATGTGTGCATGTGTGTCAGTTCATTATATGAACTTATTGATTGTGTATGTGTGTCAGTTCATTATATGAACTGACACACATGCACATACACAATCAATACAAGTAATCATCCTTGTATCTTACTGAACTGACATACATGCACACACACACAGTTCTTGAGATCAATAAGAACCATTTGTTGAAAACAAAGCAATTATCCTTGCATTTAATTGAAACTCTAAGTATACTGAAATCTGAATGTGCATATTCATTTTCTCTTGGTAACAGATCAAGTAATGATCTAATATTCATGCATAGAATCGATCAAGTAAGGATCGAATATAATAAATATTCTCTCCTTGGAAGTTCGACATTTGCAGATTTAAAGACAAAATAAATTCACAAATCATATTTGTATTTCATACATTTCTCAATACAAATTCCTTCAAGATTATAGCCTCATAATAGCCTGCAATACAGGAAGAAATTAGTGCATTCAAATCTAATATTTTCTATATTTCTAGCAATCTGATTAGAAACTTAATTCACATTTACACTTGCTACTATTTCAACTATTTTTAAATATTAAAGGATTGCATGCATGTGTGGTCTCCCAATATTTCCATTTCTTAAGTTCCCTTTGCATGCATGTGTGGTCTCCCAACAATGTGGGAGAATGGATCCCTCTTACCTGGACCCATCTGAAGATTTAAAGATAAAGATCACCGAAGAAAAGCAAGACAAATTGTAGACAAAAGAAGTCTCCAGACTTCAATAGCTATACATTTCAACCTATGTTACCCGAGGATGCATTTCTGGCCCTAAACCTGTTGTCCTCAATTTTGAGATCACAAAATTGTGGCAACCTTACGAAATTTTCTTGTCAATTCGTAGGAGTATCCTCTATGTTTCGAACGTTTTTTTTTATAAAGTGATGTAAAGGCGATTCGTTATCCCTGAAAAGCTCTTTATAACACATGTTTCATGCATTCTTTTTGTTCTTCCCTTTGTTTTTAATCTTGATTTTCCCTAGAGTCGAAAGCCCTCTGAAATATGCTCGTTTCGAGCTAACTTAGACATCAAACGGAGTTGTATAACTCAAGTTATGATGAAAAAGGTGGGGTTTTTCAGGCTGACTGCATATTCTTTATAAATCCATTAAAGGTGGGGTTTTTGAAGTCAACTGCACGAATTTGAATTACATTTGATATATTTAATGGATTTTATAATTCATTTTCAAATTTCAACTCATTCCGAGTTGATTTGATTATAGCTTTTAATGTTTTCATAAAATTAGCTTTTAAATAATCTAATTTTATGTTACTTTATTAAAATACTATAGTTATATTAAATTAATTCAAATTAAAAGACTTAAGTATTAAAGGTGTGGTTTTTATTCTTCACTGCATATCATCAATGTGCAAAACACTTTTAAAACCTCACTTCTAAGTCTTTTTCATATTAAATACGTTGTTTTTATCAACGACTGCATGTGTATTCTATGTATTTTCAAACATATGCAGTTGGATCTCTAAAGAGCGTATTTAATCTTTGTTAAGTGTTGTTTTTATATGCAACTGCATATTTAAAATGACGTATTTTAACTTCCCCGGTGGCTTTTTCTCCATAAAAGTCATATTTATAAGGATATATATATGTTTTTCAAAAGAACGTATTCATTTCTTTATTGTTTCTCTTCCCTTGGTGTTAAATTTTTAATGTATTACATGTGTTCTTTGCATGTTAATATATTAAAAATAAATATTCTTCCCTTATTACGTGATTTTCAATAGCTATTACATATATTTTTAATATGCGTAAAGGCTATATGTAAAAGATGTTTTTAACCTTCCCTATACGTTAAATTTCGAAGTCTTTGCATATACACTCAACATTAAAACAAACGTTATTATGCATATGCGAAGGGCATCGAATTTTAAGGCCATTACATATGTGTAATGTCATTTAAAATTAACGTTTTTAACTCCCATGTTATTGACGTCGATTTGAGAGGTCTTAACATATGTGTAAAGACATTTAAAATTAATGTTTTAATGCATATGCAAAGGGTGTTGATTTTTAAGTTGAAAACATATGCTATCGTTCCTTTTTTTTTACGTTTTTATATGCATATGTATTGATGTCATTTTTTCATGCTATTGCATATACTTTGAAAATGATTATATGCATATGTAATGTCTTTTCCAAATAACGTTTTTGCAAAGGGCGTCGATTTTTTAGGCTATTACATATATGTAATGCCTTTTGTTTTTTACGTTCTTAATATCCAAGAAAGGGTGTCGATTTCTAGCATATATGCATATGCTTTCAAACTCAAAGTGCATATGTAATGAATGTTAAAAACAACGTTTTTAATATGCAAAGGAAGGCGTCGATTTTCAGCATGTTCGCATATATGTCTTTGCATTTGAAAAGTGAGTTTTCAGCATTAAAGATCTTGGACGTCGATTTTTATATGCATTGCATATGCTGTTTGTAATGTACAGCACATGTATTTTGATAAAAACAGTCCACTTCTTGATCATTTTTCTTCAAAAACGCCTCATGTTTGGAAGATTTGAGCATCTAAAATCATTCACTCAGCTCTAGAACTGATTTTGATGAGTTATTCATTCTTTTTATTGATTTATTTTATCATTTTTTTATCAGATTTATGCCCTAAACGCCATTTTTCTTTCTCATTGCATAAGCAAGAGAAATAGTCAACCGGTTGCTATTTCTTGGCATTTTTCTTCTCAATCTTTCCCATTTGGTTGTATATGATCATTGACTATCCAATTTTGAGGGAGAGAGACTAGGAAAATGATCTATTTATACTCTTTCTATCCAATCTTTTCTAAATCCAGGAATCAATTGGATTTATCTTGGAGATTGAGGTAAATTTTTTTCCTTCTTGTTTTTCTTCTAAATTTATTTATTCTACATGTAAAGCTTGCAATTTTGATTTACATGTGATAGAATATATAATTCTTCTACTTCCATTCTCAATTCTCAAAGATGCATGTGCAAGAACTTCATCTTTCTTGCATGTGCAGTCGGGATTAAAAACCTCGTCCTATGAAGAAGAAAAGACAAATGCAAGTTATTCATGTGCTATTTTCCAAATTCACTTGCATCAAACCGCTGTCCCTACCATCACCATATGACGTCAAACTCATAATGGTGGTTAATTTGACACTTTTTCATGAAATACCATCCTTCCATTCATCCATTATCCATTCACTACATATTTCTCGTTGTCCACATATGTAAACACCTCCAAGAAACCCATTTTTGGGTCTTCTTTATAGTTTTTAAGCTAAAGTCCATTCACCTCTTCGCTGTCCTAAAGTTTTCCAGCCATATGCCGTGTCCATAGTCTTCCAAAATCCTTCTACATCAAAGATCGTGCAATGGACCCATCCATGCTTCATTTTCTCACCTAATGCTTGTTCTTTCATATGTAATACCCCCTTGAAAAACCCGTTTTGGTTTTTCTCACCACACAAACTCAAATCCGTTTGTTCTTCCATTTTGGTTTTGTATTCCATCCACATACAATACCCCAAGCTCATTTCTTGTGCATTCAAAATCACGCAATGAATCCATCACTTGAAGACGTTCTTACCTTGTGGAAACTTCATGACACGGTTACTCAGGCATATCATATTGCTATGTCAGGAGAATCTCTAGCTAACACCAGATGAGGAAGAAGTAAAGGCCCCAGGGATTGAAAGGGAGAATTAAGAAAGTTTCAAACGTGAGAATGATCTAAGATGGTGTTGCCTTCCTATGCTGACTATCCAGTTGTGCAACCAGGCTTTGATATAAACGTAAGGCAGGAAGATATCATTTCAAACTTAGGGGCTTTCATTTGGAATCAAAGAGAAGATGACGCACACTATTCAGTTGCTCGGGGGCCATCTTGGAGGAAGAGGAGGAAGTTGGTATTGAATTTGAAAGACAAAGACAAAGAATTGAAAGGAGGTTTAGAGAAAGATTGGAACGTGAGCAAAAGGAAAGAATACAAAGAGAAAGGGAAGCCCATAGGAGAGCTCAAAGGCCTCCCTTAAGAGAAATTCAACTTCAAGGGAATCAAATAAATCAAAATTAGAGCAAAAGCTAGATAAGAAGATCAGATCTTTCTCCTCAGAAAGGTTTGAAAGACTACAGTCAGAAAGAATCCTTTCAAGGCAAAGATGGAAAGAAACAAATGTACTTCTCAAGAGACAACCAAGGATGCAGGTTCCTATTCCAAATGCTTTCGCCGAACTAAAGCATATCAATCATCGCGCATCCTGTAGCAGCATGAAGATAAACGAAGGATGATGTAATAGGTGTCGTGTCTTGTCAGGCACTTAGAATATTTCATCATGTCTTTGTAATTTGTGTTTGACATATGTAATTGCATGTGATAGTATCACGTGCAAAGTTGTAACATGTAATCAGGTTGCAAGTGCATTAGGCATGCAACTTTGAAAAAGTCAAAATTAGTTAGTTAGTTAGTTAGGGAATAAGTCAAGGTGGTTAAGGATTTTCCTATTTTCTCTCCATCTTTCTCTCTCCTCTTTTCTTATATAAAGGAGAGAGCAAATTGTAAATAATCATCTTTTGGCAAGGCAAAAAAATTCTATCAATTTGTATTGTGCACTCTAAGACTTTGTGCTTGGATGTAAATCAAATTGCTTTCAATAAAATAGGCAGATTGTTTTGAGACTTTGTGTCAATTCAAACTGTTATGTGACGACATTTTCTTGAGTTGATTGTGAATTTTTATGCTTTGATTCAAGAGGGATTTGGATTCAATTGCGTAGACTTTGAGCTGCCTGTTGCATTCAGAGCCAATTTGAACTTTTGAAGACTTTGTGCTGCAGAAGGACAAATTGTGATAGATAGTAGTGGCTACAATTACTTAGAGTTGAAGACTTTGGGCTTCAGTTGTAAGTGTTTTTATTAAATTTGAGAATATATGGTAAGAGACTTTGTGCCTTATTGGTTATTCTACTTAAATCCTCACGAGACAAGCGTAGGAGACTTTGGGTTCCTGTTTTTGTTTCACTAAATATAAAAAAAAAAGTTGCTGCCCCTGGTATTGTTCTTACGTCAACTCCAGGGTCACCGGTATTATCGTAGCAATAAGGCACTTTTTGTTAAGTTGGAAAGTTGTAATTGTATGCAAATCATTCTTAAAAAAAGAAGAATCGATTAAGAGAACCGTCTTTTTTTTAATTTTAGTTAAGTTCCTATTGAAGCCACCTACGGTAAAAAGGGAGCCTCCCCTATTGCGGAGAGGAGAGATTTATCTCATGAGATGTTGCTTAAAGTTACAATTTTGTAAGGTGTAGTCCTAGTGGCTTACAAAATTTTTAGCCAACAAAACCCCAGGTTTCGAAAATGAGGATGGGGACGGTTCTGGGGATGGGGACTACCGAGGACATTTCCAAGCCGTCCTCGACCAACTCAAAAAATTGGAAACATGTCCTGGAAACTCAAAAAACAATGAACGCATTTCTGATGGTTGTTGACTGTCCCCTAGATGACTAGGGGCGACAAAGCCGTCCCCTAATAATCGTCCCGGGAACGGTTTGTTGTTTCCAAAGACTGAAAAAAAATGACTTTTTTATTAAAATTTCTAAAAAATTTAACCCATTGGCGGGCGCAGCGGTCATATAACATTATAAAATAATAAAATATTATATATTTGATGCAGATGATATAAGATTTATTGTAAAGCATTTACCATTTTATTTTTTTGTTTTACTTTTCAATGTTCATGCTGAGGTGGACGACGGCAAGAAGAAAGAGCGAATGACGACAGAAAGAAAGAATGCCGACAGAGGGAAGGAAGAACGCACGTAGACAAGAAAGAACTCAAGGTGTTTGTGTTGATTCAGCAATTTGTGTTGATTCAAGATGATTAAAGGCATTTGCAGTCACCATTGTTTGAATTTCCAAGTTTGTGACTGGAAGTGGATTTTTATTTTTTTATTGTTTGTTTTTTTGAAAAAAAACCCCAAATAGTTAAAAACATAATGAATCAACAAAGTAGAGTAACTGTAATACTCTACTTTGTTGATTCATTCTTATATTTTTGGTTTTTAAAACTTTTTATTATTTATATGAATAGTGTCTGTATACTGTATTATTGATTTTAAATAGTATGAAGGGAAAAAAACATCTGATTTTTTTTTCCCTTTAATTTCAGATTCTCGAGCTTGCATTTACTGTAACAGTATATATATATATATATATATATATATAGCCATCCCCTGCCCCAGCCCAAAAAAACGTTCCGGAAACCCGTTTCCCCGTCCCCCATCCCGGAAACTCGAGGTAACATAGATATAATTTCTTTTTTTGAAGGCTACCATTCACTGTTTACATACATGTTTATTTTTTAAAAAGAAATAAAATAAAATAAAATAATTATTTATATTGTCATTGGCTTGAATCCTTATTACTCTACACAATTTCAAGAAAATATCAAGTAATAAGCAATAAATACTAGAAAAGATATTTATAATTTTAAGAACTTCAAATATTTTTGCCTCCGTGGAAATAACTCAGTTGTCTTTGAATACATACATTTTAAAATTCTTGTTCCCTACATTATAAGCTCGTGTGGTTCATTTGCATTTGTAAACCTTCTCACAGGTTCAATTACAGAAGATGATCTAACTTTGAATATTTTTACATTAAGGACAATAATGATTGTTGAAGAGAAATGACTTAATGAAGATATCTAATAAATTTTGTAACATGCATTTGCTAACCCTGTGTTATAATTTTTTTTTCTAAGATAAGGCATTGCAAAATAATCAAACCTATTCAATAATACTTTCATTTCCAATTTTCTTTTGCTCTATTGAAGGGACAGAAGGATAACTGCTCTTGCTTCTGTAGTAGATGTATGTAAGAAACAACAGGTTTGATCATCTCTAGACTGCCATGCCACAAATGATAATTCAACCTGTGCCACTTTTCTTGAAAATGTAAAAATCCACACCGAATGTCCACGCTGTGGTATTCCATGATGTGCTCATGTTCATCTTCCTTTGCAGCATCTCTCAACCAGTTTTTAGTCTGTATTGGTCTAGAAAATTGTGCATACCAAACAGACAGAGGATCACTTTATGAGATGACTAAGCATTGTACTGCTCAAACTCTAGATCATCTAATCTTGGTCTCATCGAACATCTTCATTGTGTGCATAAAAGCTGAGCAGGATGCCTTAATGCAATATCTATGAACAAATCTTGATGCTTTTAACATCAAAGAATTGATCACTTCTTGTTTCTCTGCATGCAGTACAAATTAGAGTGGTCCTGAATGAAGTCTACTGCAATGTACCTGACTAAAATCCTCAATAAGTTTCAGCTGATATTTATATAAATATTGACAAATTATTTAGAATGGACATTTCAAGTAGGTTTTGAAAAGCTACCAAATACAACACACCAGAATTGGTTTCCTAATCAACTTAAAAAACAAAGAATATCAGATGCCAACAACAGACATGATTATAACCGCAAGTGAAAATAAATTATAATGCTTGTGTTTACCTTGTCAGCCTGCAATCAATCGCCATGATACTTCTCTGGGTTCAAATTGCATAGCTTTTGCTTCACTAATTTAATCTCATCTTCTTGCTTCTACCAACCAACAATCAATTGTAATTGTGATCATTGGACAAGTTCATGTTTCCAGAATGATTGAAAAGGTAAATGTAACAAAGAAATGTGCCATTTGGTAATTCAAATTTAAACGCATTGTCCAAGATGAGGTGAGAATTCCACCTTGAATAGTTCAGTCCACCATCTATCAGACTTATCTTGCATAAGTGCCCACTCCATAGCCATTGCATATTCAATTGTATCTGGCTGAGAACAATGTGAAGATGCTACTGCTTTTATCTAGTCATAAAAAAAATTAATGTTCAGAACTACATACACGGTGATAATTGCAATGAAAGTAGTAGGATACCTTAAGTTCTTATTAATCTGCAATAATGTGCAAAAAAGCTGGAAGAATTTTGCCATGTACTAGATAACATTGCATTCTCTAGCATCTCTGAATTAGGCATTAACTATATAAACAAAGAAATATTTTTACAAACCATATCCTCTGTCTGACTTATTGGATGCATTTGTAATTTATGCTTTTCAACTGACAAATGGCCAGCAAACTTGCTTGACTTTGTGGAATGGACAAGATTTGCTTTAGTTGCAATAAGAGGCCTGTAACCAATTGTAAAGTAGTCAGAGGAATTTGGTTGTGAATAACCAAACTTGTGCAACTCTATAGCATCTATAAGTCATCGGCATAAAGTAAAAATAGCAAGCAATAGCATTCAATACAGAATACACAGATTTACTCAGATCTACCCACTAAGACTTGCACATTTTCCTAATGATACGGAAGGCTGATACCATTCCTTGAGGTCCTTTAAGAGTTTCACAATTAAGTCTCAGAAGTAACTCTGCAATCATAATGTCATTCTCTGCTATTCGTTGAAGGTCTGTGATTGGCTTATAGTAACTCTTCCAGGAAACTATTTGCTCTCCTTACTTCTATACTCCATCTACCAAAGCTTGGTGACAGAATAAATTCCTATAATGAAAGCTATTTTTAATATTGTTGACCATTTACAAATATTATGCTCATACGAGCATCAACATGAGAGCAATACAAGCTCTTGCGAGCATGACCATGAGACTAATGCCAACACCTTTCAAACACCTACATTAAAAATCACATCTGGAAGACCGAGAGTCGCAACATTTAAATCCACTTATCTAGAAACCATTTACATATTAGAAGCCAACTATGGAAGACCATGACTCACAATGTAGAATTCCATATTAGATGTCCCTTTGAGATTTGAACTTGGGTCTCCATAATGAGAACTCAATGCTTTAACAAATTAAGCTCAACCAACCCCCTAGACCATTATGAAAGCTACTTTGGATTAAGAACCTGCTGTTAGCCGTCAAGTTCTGTCACCGTCGGATGTTAGCTGCCGACGGAGGTAAAATTGTGTTACCGTCGGGTGTTAGCCGCCGACGGAGGTTAGTTAGTTGCTGACGGTTGAGAAGGGTGACGACGTTTGGTTGCACCGCTTCGGATTGTATATGTATATTGTACTTGCTCATTGGAAGCATCACTATTGTCACCTTGGCGAATGATTAATGAAAGTTTGACATTATATTATCTGGGCTATCTTTCTAGTTACATTCTGTATCATGTCTGTGTATCTGTAAACGAGTACTTAGTAGGCAAAACACCTGCAGCAATTATTATCATGCTCCACTTGTGCTCTAGCTAGTTAGTGCCCTTTAAAAGCTGAAAATACCAGGAAGCATTTTGTGGGCTCTGACTTAAATATCTAGAATCTCCTGAATTATTCTTCAAGTTGCAATATTGATAGGTTTATCTGTATTATTTTATAAATGAAGAAAGAAAGACAAAGAATGATGCATTAAGCAGCAAAATCAAACACTCATCACTAATTTCATGTAACTACAAATATATATAATACATACTTTACAGCTCCTTTCACTTTCCAAACTGTTGAATATGTTAAATGTTTTCACTATATTATTATTTGGTTCAAATTATTTACATAACCCCATTATTCGAGGCCAATTGAACTTGTTATCTACACTAAAATGTTGCAACAATCATGTTCGAAACTCCATAAACAATAAGTCTCTATAAAATCCCTTAGTTGCCGATTCAGATTCGGGTTTGCGAATCCGGTTCGTGGATTCGTGAAAAAAAAATTTCCCGTTTTGGATTCGTGAGTGTATATATATATATATATATATATGCATTATATATCCAAAAATATAAGAGAAATATACATAATTCTAAAACTAAATCATTTCATACTATGAATCTATGATGCTTGATCATTAAAACTTCAAATAGCATACTTGATCATTGATCTATGATTCTATGTTGACGATTCTAAAGAAAATCAGCACATTGAATTAGTATTATTGAATTACAAAATGACAATTCAAAATATTGTTCATTAAAGTTTGAGACATGACTCAATGTTCAATGGTTCATCAATCAAATGGATTATCAAAAAAATCTGGATCAATGGGGTCTCCAGTAGCTGCAAGTGTTTGATCAAAATCATCATTAATGGAACCCAAAGTTCCACTAGCACTAGAGGGTACTGTCTCATCATCATCATCATCACCATCATAATCCACATCAGCCAAAGTGCTTCCAGCAAGATCCTGAATGGTCATATCTAGGTCAGCAAACTCGGGTGCTACATCCCAAAGCTTCGCTGGCCCCTTCTTGTACTTTGGATCCTTCCGTGACAGGAGACGCAAGTTGTGAACATACACCAAATCTTCTGCTTTTTTTGCAGCCAACCAGTTACGCTTGACTGAGTGGATAAAGGAGTAAGTACTCCAATTCCGCTCAGCGGCAGAAGAGCTCGCAACCTAGAGAGAAAACCAACAAAATTAAAAAAATACAAGATAAATTCAAGAGCGTTAAGTATTAAATTCTACAATGCAAGTGACAAAACAAAACAAAAAAAAAACTTAAAACTTAAAAACTTACTTGTGATATAACCTTAATCGCAAGAGGTTAGAGGTATAGATAATCTTGCCCATGAAGATACCACCATGTAACAGCATCCATTTTGCTTTGGTCATTGATAGCAGTAGGGCCGAGATCTCTTCCTGAGATAAATGATCCAAATTCTCTCCTAACACTTACCCCAATATCTGGATCGCGGAAGATTTTATCAAATGCCTTCTTATAACCACTGGCAACCTTAGCATCTCTATATGGTGCCACTCTACCTGGAATACCAAGTACTTGTGCGCTATAGTACCTGGGAGAAAGAGCATATGCTAGGAGGTGCAAAGGTGTGGTCATCTTGTTCCAACGATGACAAACCATTGCTTCCACCTTTTTGTATAAGGTGTCCTCAGGATCATTCTCTCTCCTATGTATGACCTGGGATATCAAATGATGTTCATGTAAGTTGTCATTATGTCAATTTTGAATTTAAATAACTCTCAATAAACAAAGATAAAGAAATGTATTAAATTTAAAACTTACTATTTTTATCTTCTCCAACATTGTGTCCATGCTATCATAGATATCCCCCAAGCATGGTAAATCAGTGTCGGCAAATCGAAACATAGACATGATGGGATCAGTGAATTCCAACACATACTCCACACGAGTCCACCAATCATCATCTAATATCAATGCCTTCACCTTTTGGGCCCTGACTGAACTGGACTGCTTCCAGATGCTCCATTGGTTACTAATAACCATTTGTGATAAGGCCTCCTTCACCTTGACAAGCCGTCTCAACACAATTGTGTGAGAGGCAAACTGGGTTTCAGCCACCTAAAACATGTTAGTAGAAAGTTAAAACATGACATAAAATTATAAAATGATAAATGAAACTAAATAAATTATAAATTAAATTTTAAAATTTACCTTCAACAATTCCAATTTTGAGTAAGTTCTAAAAATTGCTTGTGACATATGGTGATTTGTCACAAACATTTGAATCTCCTCACCCTCCTCATACACCTGTTTCACCCAATCTATTTCGGTGCCAATTGCCTTCATCACTAGATTGAGAGAATGGACGGTGCACGGTGTCCAAAAGATGTGATCATATCTAGCCTCTATCAAAGCACCTGCAGCCTTGCAAACTTTTGCATTGTCCGTAATTACTTGGACAACATTGTGATGACCCACGGACTCTATGGATTCACTGAGAATCTGGGCAATGAACTCTGCATTTTTTACTTCACCTTCACAGTCAACCGCCTTCAAAAACATTGACCCCTTGGGGGATACAACAATTACATTAATTAAAGGATGGTTTTTGCAATCTTTCCATCCATCTGAAACAATAGACACGCCTATTTGGACCCAAGAATCTCTTATTGGTTGTAGTAGGTTCTCTACATTTTTTCTCTCATTTTGTAATATGGTGGTGCGCAACTTTTCATATCTAGGGCCACAGTAACCAAAAGGTGCTTCATTTATTCCTTCACATATGTCACTAAAATAAGGTGATCTCACAAAGTTGAATGGAACACCATTTGAAATGAGGCAACGTCCAACTTTGGCATCAGCAATATCTCTTCACTCATTTTGAAATGCCCTATCTAATGGGCCTCTCTTGCGGGGGGTGTTGTGTGGTTGATCTACATCTTCATCCCTAGAAGGCATAGGCAAGAATGGATGTGATCTAGATTGCATTTGAGTGGGTGGCTGCATTGTTTTCTGTTTACTGGTATAAGAAACTTGTTTCCATTTTGCACATATTCTGTCAGCTTCTTGTTCTTTTACCAAAGCTGCTATTTGTGCAACTGGCAATCCCTTCTTATCTTCCCCCTCACACATGTTAATCCCTTGATCCCCAGGGCCTAAAAGATGATATTTTACCCGGGAGTAGGAGCTTCTATATTGTGTTTTGCAAAAATTACATTTCCATACATACCCCCCACCTCCAACACATTGAGAAATTCTTGTGGTGTGTCTCCATAGAGGAGACCCTTTATCAATTTTAAATTTGAGATCCCTCCCCACCCACTGAGCCTTGACTACTCATTGTTGCAATCTATAACAAAAATGAAAAAAGAAAGCTTCAAAACTTATCAAAAAAAACTAGAGAATATGGTTCAAATGCATACTTTAATCACTCAAATAGACTGAATAGTGCTTCTTGGAAGGTGTTTGCCACTCCACAATCGAGCTCCTTCAAATTCAATCACCTCACTTCAAGCTTGCATGAATGAGAGAGCAAAATGAGAGAGAATAAAAGAGAGCACAATAAGAAATAAAATGTGTTTGGAGACTCATAAAAGGGGTCGTTTTAGGGTTAGAAGCAAAAAAAAACAATATAAAAATCCTTTTTGAAAGTCATTGTTTGACTTTTTAAACACCAACTGCCGCGGGTCCTTGAGGATTCGCGCGGATCCGCGCGACATCCTCATGGACCTGCCCAGATCCTCCCGGGTCCGTGACAGATCCGGGCAGGGTCCGTGCAAAACCCTGTGGATCCGTCCGGATCCACGAGCCGCGAATCCGGACGGATCCACAGGGTTTTGCACAGACCTTGCCCAGATCCATCCCAGATCCGATGCAAATCCGGACTCAGATCCGGGCCTGCCAGGGTGAATCCAGCAACTAAGTAAAATCCTCTAAATATGTTGGCATTACACTTTCTACTTGAGTGTGTCAAATTATCCCAAAACATTAATTGAAAAAATCAACTGTGCATGCCACATATGCCGAAACCATAAATGTATAACCATGTTATCCCATGCCATGAATTTCCTAAGCACTCCAAATATAGATATCTTATCCTTTGTGTCACAAGTTTCCAAAACCCTGCGAGGTTAAATTGCCTCTTTGGGACTCAAAGTCTTAAAAAACACTTCTCATTAGGTAAAGTTGATGAAGAATCATCCTCTTCCCGGTCTTTAGATTTAATAATTCCTATATATGCCAAATTATGCTGAAACATTAAAAAGATACCTCTGCAAAAAAACTAAGCTAAAACTTGAAAAACAATCTGATGAACTACCTCCTAAAATGTTCATCTAAATCCCCACTAATGTCTATAAACATGCAAACTTAATACTTGAATAAGAAACAACCAGATACAAATCTAGGACATCATTACAATCTTTCATACTAGAAAATACTAAACATCTGAGACCTATAAAGATAACTCATAGCCAAACCCAATACTATTGAAGGTAACCATGCTGACATTAGTCTTATCAATATTGTTGAAGGTAACCATGTTTTGGATAAGATGCAGCAATTGTTATTCATGCTCTACCTATGTTCTTACATACCAATTATGAACATGCAACAATTTTCAGGTGTTTTGAGAGAACTTATATTGTTAAGTGTTTCTAAATATTCTGCTCATACGAGCATCAACATGAGAGAAATTCAAGATCTTGTGAACATGACCATAAGACTAATGCCAATTGCTTTCAACCAATCACACTAGAAACCCCATATGGAAGACCAAGAGTCACAACATAGAAATCCACTTTCAGAAACCACTTACATATTAGAAGCCAACTATGGAAGAACATGAGTCACAACTTAAAATTCCATATTAGACGTCCCTTTGAGATTTGAACTTGGGAGAACTCAATGCTTTAAAATATTAATTTCAATCCTCTGGACTATTATGAAATCAATTTTGGGAATATTAATTTCAATCGTTTGGACCAAGATGGCGACAAACCTTCCAACCTAATCTTGGGAAAACAAAAAACTATCCCTCCCTATAGCCAGGGACATCGAAAACATCTTATCAAACTGAAACCATATTTTGAGGAAAAATAGCCAAACCCTTTTGCAAATGAGCACTATGACCCAAAACAAACTATAAGAAACCACAATTTTTGTGGAGAAAATCGCCGAACTCTCCAATGATTTTTTTGGAATAAAAATTAAAAAACCTTGGGATCGGCAACCCTAGCCATGATTTTTTTGGCAAAAACCAAAAAAGCCAAATACGATTATTGATGAGAATTATAAAAACCAAACACAATTTTTAAGGAGAAAAATGATCAAAACCAAACATGATTTTTGAGGAGAAAATTTGATCAAAATCCACAGACAATTTTTTGGGAAAATTGTGAAAACCCAAACATTGAACCATCAGCGAGTAGCTGGCACAAAATCCGAGACACAGATCAGCATACAAAACTTTATTTTTTAGGAAAAATAGTAAAACCCTCGTACAAAAAGATTTTTCATAAATCGTACAAAACCCACTATAAGTTTGAGGAAAAAATTATAAACCCATGCAGAATTTTTAAAGGAGAAAAAAATATAAAACCCTTCCAAACATTTTTAAGGAGAAAAATTATAAAATCCCATCAAAGTTTTTTTTTGGGGAAAAAATTAAAAAACCCACCACTAATTTTTTTGTGAGAAAAATTAGAAAAATCTGAACTAATTTTTATGGACAAATTAAAAAACCCAAAATATTTTTTAAGGAAAAATTTATAAAAACCCAACCACTAAATTTTTATAACCAAAAATTAGAAAAACCCTCCCATGATGTTTTCTTGGCAAAAAATCAGAAAACCCTTGATGCCAAATCATAAAACGGCCACAAATTGTAGAACCACTCATACAAAGGGTCGTGCAGATTCTAAAAATGCTAGCTTAGGAAAACATAAAACAAGACCATGGAAACCACAGGTAACAGAAAATCCATCACAGAAAAATCACATGTAAAAACACAAGTGTTGAAAACGCGAAGCTTAGACATAGACAAACCAAGGCCAATGCGCAATAGAAAGACAAAAGGAACCCTTCCATCGCAGAAGAAAAATGTGCACACACAAACAAACAAAACCGCGCAATCTGAAAACCTCTGTGAAGAAACTTTGAGCACACGATTCAAGGAAACGACACCTCAAAAAAACTGTGTTTGTAGAAGCAAACAACCTATCGCAGAGAAAGCATAAACGTTGTGGGAAAGAAGCCAAAAAGGATGCCCAAATTTTTACACAAACCCAAAAACATGCAAAAACAAAATTTTGCAGAAGACAAAAACCCACGAAAATCAAAAGAAAGCTCCAGCTATTTCAAAAAACTTCCAACGGTTTTTTTCATTAAAAATCAAAAACAAATTTTTGGAAAAAAAATTCTAGATAAGAGGAGGCTACGAATTTTTTATTAAAAACTTTGCCAAATTCTGAAAAACCTCCTTAACTCTCTCGAATACCATGTTATGGTAAATAAATATATTAACCAAAGGAGACGAATGCTCCTTAAATGGATTTACAAAGACAATGTTTCTAAATGAAACAATCGTGAACTTTAGAAGGTTTCTTAGGAAACTTCTAAAGTTGATAAGTTTAGTTTCCAACTTAAGCGGATCTATCAATTTTCTCAGTTTCTTTTTAAGGGGATTTAGAACTTTTTGAAGTTCTAGTCTAAGTTTCGAAAAAAATTCTCTCATCGATTTGATAAGAAAATCTCTCAGTTTAGAGAAAAGTTCTCTCATCGATTTGATAAGAAAATCTCTTAGTTTAGAGAAAAGTTCTTTCATCGATTTGATAAGAAAATCTCTCAACGAACTCATCCGTTTGATAAGAAAATCTCTCAACGAACTCATCCGTCTGATAAGAAAATCTCTCAGTTTAGAGAAAAGGGAACCTATCCATTCCATAATGGAATCTCTAAGCAAACTTATTATTCTTCTAACTATCGTAAGAAACTCATTGTACGGGGAGCGGTCAGAAGGAAGAGATGAACTTATGCTACAAAAAGAGTCTTCTTTTTTGAACTTTACCTCATTTATAGCTTCATTTCATCCAGCAACCGGCGAATGTTTCGTACCCAAGAAACTTTTGGTATGATTTCCAAAATTTTGAAGAATCTCTTTTATCGAAATAAAACTGTCTTATAAAATACAAACTATTTTAAATATGTTCCCAATGATCTATTTTGGGATACATACGTACCCTCAACATAAGAGATCGACTACCATTATTGGTATTCCACCAAAATCTATTCATGCAAATAAGATCTTCTAATCGATAATGAGGCCAAAGAAAACGTCTTATCTTTTGTCTTGTATCGACAATCAGAGGCTTGCTTTTTTTCATCAGACCTTGGTCATTTGGTATCTCTTTACTATGGAATCTTACACTCTCATCTAAATGATTTTCCAAATTCAAAAGATTCAAAATTCGAAATTCCCTACGACATCTTGGAAGAAAAACATCTTCGAAAATGAAAGAACTTGAAATTTTTTCATTTAGATCCTCAATATGATGTACTTTTCTTCGTCGTTGAGATCTATCAAAAAGATTTACATCAATTTTTTTCTTTTTTAGTTTTAAGAAAAGACTTGCAATTTTATATACAAAGAATCGGTCATTAAAGTACCCCGGTACAAATGGCATAGATCTTCGGGTTGCCTCGGCAAAAACTCTAAGCAAATCATTTTCTTTCGAGCAACTTTTGAGATACAATATAGTTTCCAATAATCCCAAGTCAAGATCCCCATTTTCCACATATGGGAAAAGTTAAGTCGGCTATAGCAGCATCGTCGCCTAATTTTTTCTTATCAAAGAAACGAGATGCATTTTTGAACTTGGAAGCCCAACGAGCTAATGGCAGTTTTTCGAGCTCGAATTTGGTTCTCCACCTACGAATATTTTTGGCCATTTCTCAATACGCTAATTTTTCTTTTACCAATTCTTTTTCGGGGTCCATTCCCCTGAGTCTCATCTCCTCTTTTAATTCTGCCTCCCTCGCAAGACGTTTTGCCTCCCGTTGAAAGCGTTTCTGTTCTTTCAAATATTCAATTCTGGCAATTCTGGGATCTTGTACTTGTTTATCGGCTTTCTTGGGTTTGGTCTTGGTTTCGGATGGTACTTTTACTTTTTTGTTTTTGTTTTTTTCATCATCCAATTTTGATTTAACTCGGTCCCATGCCTTCCTATCACCTTGTGATGCTTTCTTAGCATCTTGTTTCAAAATGATTTCCTTTATTGCTATTCGGACTTCTTCTTTTTCTATATTGATTTTATCAATATTATTTTTTGGATAATAAATATTATAGAAATCTCGAACTAGAAGATCTCTCCTCTTTTTGTTCGAATATTTATTTTTTCGACGTAATTCTTCCAATTTGCGTCTCCTTTCTTCCCTTCTGAGCTGTTCAGCTTTTTGTGTAGCTATTTTTGCTAGTTGTCTAGCTCTCTATTGCTTGATAAATCTTTGCCTTGATTCCCGCATTCTCTTTTTCTTGTTTTGGTCATCTTCTCCTTTAAATGCCCTTCTCAATCTATTTACTTCTTCTGGAGAAGTTGCCGACTCCAATTTTTTGCGCCGTTCCTCTCTTGTCTTGAGCCTTTCTTCTTTACGCTTTCTGCACGCCTCCCTAATTTCTTCGAGGGCAGCGAGTTTGCTTCGCCTTTCCTCTTCTTTCTTTCGAAGACTTTCTATTACAAAGCATCAACATCAAACTCTTTTGGTACTTGAATCTCTCGAAATTCCCACATTTGTTCAATTTGTCTTCTTATGATATCCGGGGGAAAAACGTCACCAAGTTTGTTTGCATTTTTTATTTTTTTTCTAAGATTTGGGAACAACCAGAATTGCCATTTGTAATATCGACTTTTTTTGTAATATTTTGCCTTAGTTGCCGAGAAAAAATCGACATTTTTCTTTTTGGAAGAAATTTTCTTCTTCTTCTTGCAAGAACCGGGATTCTGAAAATTAGTAATAGCTTGATAATCTGGTTCCGGTATATATTGAATTGCGGGTCCGTGATTATCCTCTTTCATATGATCCAGATAACTATACGCTAAAAGATCATATCTATGACATTTGATTCGATTCTTGAGTCGGGTTAGAAAAGATGCAAAGCACTTCTCTCCCAAAAACGATGCAAATTCACTCCATCCCAACCGGTTGCCAATACTATTTCTTTTCTTTTTGTGCGGGGCTATTCTATAGCCAGCACACCATTTTAACCATTGCTTCCAATGGTTAGCCGTTAACTCTCGAGGATGCTTGCAATCCAATAGCCCTTGCGAATGCAAAAATTCTTTAACATTCTTTTTTATAAAAGGAGACGATGTTCTTGATTCTAATAAATCCCTCGCATAGAATCCCTTCATATTTCTTATTTCTCGCCATATTTTGTGAAATACATATGCCTGGGAAATTTCTTTTCCTTGGCATTTGGATTCGGCGTTTTTGCTAATTGGGTCATTGCTATTGAATATTTTTTTAATTGCTTCAATACTTCTACTCAATTGCATGCAAAATTTCAAATTGGATTCGATCATATTGAACATACTTATTTTGAGATCAATAAGTATTAATTTCACCCTAAAATGAATAACTTTCATAAAATATGGCAATTTCTTCTTAATGAATCGAATAGTTTTCTTTTGGAAAAGCGAACGCCAAATTTTGATTCGAGTCCACTCTTTTTTCAATCTAGATTTTATGTCAGGAGAAGGTTGATCCATTATCTGTTTAAAATCAGTTTTCAATTTATTATAAATATCTAGATTGAAGAGATACTCTTCATTCATTTGGTTGATTCGATCATTCATTGTGGTTGTCCAATAAGCTGGATCTAGAAGATCCCAATTTTTTTCCATCTAGATTGAAGATGGTTCATCTTGTACGACCTCTAAAGAAAATTTAATATTAGACGTAGGCTTAGTCCGAATCATTCTGATTTCTGTCCGAGTATCTATCTTGATCTCTGTCTTAATTTTCTTATTTATCAATTGGCCGATCGGTTCGATAATAGGTTTGATAATAATTATCAATTGGCAAATAGGTTCGATAATAGGTTTTGCCCGATCGGACGTGTAATTCCAAATACATTTGCGAATAGGTTTCCAAAAAGAAGGCACTTTTGGGGGATTACCGAAAGGTAAGTCAATTTCTGTCCCATATATGGTTAAGAAACCAGTTGTTTTTTGGTCAATCTCAGTAGAGTTAGATTCATACCAAGGTCTCAAGCGAAAAGGATAGAGAGAAAATGAAACTCCCTAAAGCAACTAAGATGACCATTACAAAAACATTACAATATTTTAACAAACATTACCATATGTTTTACTTATTTCATTGTCTACACATGTATAGTATATGAACTGATTAATTTTAACTTTATGTGTGTATTTGAAGTTAAATGGGTAGAAGATACACTGATTATTTTTTCCCTTAAAATTCATCATTTTTCATTATGTTGCCGATTTGCTGTGTTTTATAGTCTATGCACAGATTTTTGCTGCTGAATTCAAGTTAAAGGCAAAAGAAAGGCTTGCCATGTCTATGACAAGTCCTAGCCTCAACAATATTTTTAAAATCAATTTTGAAAGAATGTTGCCCTATGGATTTTCTTTCTCAAATAAGTATGGGGTAGTCCACAAGAATCAAAACATCCCTTCAATAGACTGAAACATTTAAGTCAACAAGTACACACAACAAAGCATTGTATCTCTACCACCAAACAACTATAATTCACAATATGCTATCCAAGCAATTGATTAGGTTCATTGGACATCCTCTAATGCACAAAGAAAATGACTCGCAACAGCACAACCAAATCAATGAACAAAATAAATTCCGTAGTGTATAAATATCACAAAGGCAAAACACAATGCCAAAACCTCAATACTAGGATATGTAGATACACAAGTGACTTCATAATTTGAAATACCTTGCAAGGGTGATGAATTAGCAGCACAATCTGGAATATTTGGTAGGGATGACAACATCCTTTCACCACAAGAAGTAAGGAAACCTTTTGAGCATTCAAGTCTATAAAAATCAGCATGATCTTTATACCACAGATCAATATGTTCTTTTTTATCTTCTAATGTTTCCTACAATCTCAAATAAGTTTTGACTTCACATTCTCTTGGTGTCTGTAATGGACCCACTTTTGCGATGTAAAGAGCCCAACGGACTCTCTATGGCAAATTGACTTTTTCTCTCATACAAATGAAATTTGTTTGTGTATTTTCAGAAATATATGAATCTTATACTTCCCAATGAAAACTCGTAAATGAATAACTTTGAATTTATTTTCCAATTAAACAGTAGCAGCTGAATTGACTAAAATGTTCATCACAATGTTATTAATTGAAATGATTTTTAAACATTGAACATTGCAAATACTAAGAGAAACCGAAGGCGCCTTAATTTTAGAATGTGGCACAAGCAAGATGCAGCCACCACAAATCAAAACGCAGCCAACCAAGGACAGTCCCAAACTCCTCAAACACCATGCACAACAGCTGTGTAAATGGACGCAGCTCACTGGAAAGACATCACAGCCTCAAAGTCACTAAACAGGAGCTTCCTATCACATGTCGCAGCCACTTTCAGCCACCCACATTCACGTCCGTACTCCAGATATTTCCGTACGGATCTGGCAGAATTCCGTACAGCCCAGAATGTAAGAATTCTGTATAGCTTCCAACAATGTCCAGAATTCAGTCTTTAGCCAAGGGATTCAATATGCAGCTATACTCAGCAATTTCTTGACACCGAAATTAGTGTCCTCTCCACACGTGAAGACCAAACACAAATTCTCTATGAATTTCGAACCCTTTCTTCATTTCCAGATTTCACAATTAACAACAAATCTCAATGGAATTACCATCAACAAATCTCTGCAAATATTCAGCAATTGATTGATATTCTCTCCAAATTGAAGACCAAATATCACAAATAGCTTCTCAATAACAATAAACACAATAGAGAAGCAAACTCAATTTGCTCTACCTCAGCAGCAAATAGGTGCAATACACCTCTCAGAAAATCAGACCCTTATACCACAGCAAGGGTTTAAAAATCAGAAAACTCAAAAACTCCTCAAAGGCAACAAAAGCAAATAAATATTCAAGTGTCATTTCTCCAAAGAAATGAGCTCATATTTATAATACTTTGTTGATAAAAGTTTCCAAAAGAACTCAACTTCTGAAATTGTGAAAGTTTCCCAAATGATCTCCACTCAACGCAACTCCCTTTTAACAACTTCCTTTAAAACATTATTATAATAAGATATCATTATAATAATGTGACTTGGGTTTAATAATCAATTAAATAATGGCCCCTTCCAATGATGACTTAACCCTCAACTTAAGTGAAATTATAAAGTTAGATTATAACTTTATAATAAGCCATTTAATAATTTAATAATAATTTGGCCACTAAAAATGTAATAACTCCCAAAATACTCAGCATTTAAATATGTCGTCTGAAGTAAGAGTTATACCTATTATTTCTCTATGTGACCAAATGCACTTTCCAAAAATAGAAAGGGTCCATCTCAATCAACACCCAACTTACCACAAATAGTAAGTACACAAATCTAAGCCCAAATGAAGTCCAATCTGAGCCAAACGAAGACCAACCTGTAGCTTACTGAATTGTGGAGAAGATAAGACCCTCCCAAGCCAAGCCACTGCCTCAGAAGACCCTCTATCCACAATAATTAGCCTATGAGGATCAAAATAATAGGCTAATCTTTGAAACACCAATGCTGGCAAAATTGGGGACATTACATGCGAGTATCAGAGTTTGTTAGATTAGCCTATCGCTGACCCTCGTAGGCTAACACAGTTGGCTAGAGGGTCCCCTTTTGGCAAAGATCACTATGTATTCTCCATTAGAGCTCAATATATGTTCAAGTTTGGCCTTTGTTGAACTCGGTTTGGCTCACTTACTATTTATACTAAGTGACTATTTCAGGAAAATTGGAGTTACTATTTATAGCAAGGCACCTAAACAAGCTATGATTGCAATGCACAATTGGTTTGATCAGATAATGAGGGATTCACTATTTATAGTAAGTCAGTGGTTGATAGACAGGGGGCCCTTACTATTTTTAGTAAGGCAATTGGCTACACAGTGGACACAATGGTGGAATTCTAGGTTTAGACATGCTTGGGAAATAATGGTTATTTACGGAGTTATGTAATTATTAATAAACTGATTACTTTATTAATAAAGTGCAATTATAATATAAGAAATTAAAAAATCACTTTATGTGCAATGGAGCCATGACCCTCATTTGAGTGATTTTTAAAGTGCATTAATTAGTTATAACCTGGAGGCTAAATATTAAAATATTTTAACAAAGTCATGTGCACACATTTAATATTATTTTAAATGATATTAAATGATTAAGAAGTCTCTAGAAAGGATCAACCAGCTATGAGAATGCTATAAAGCCTTCAAGCAAATCGAATTCATATTTTTTATGATCATTTGACTTTGCTTGTGCATTTTGGAGAATTCTAAAAACTCCATTGAAGGAGTCAGAGTTGAAATCTGAAATAGGCTAAGAAGGGCGTGGCTTCTTCTCAGTTTGTGCAATCTGAGGACCTGAAATAGGTTCTGAAGATTGTGTTATTTATTGGCATCATTCAGAGAGCATTACCCTTTGCAAATCTTGAAGAATTTGAGCAAGGGTTTATTGTTACAAATCAGATTGACATCTGATATAAGGGATTGCATTTATCTATCAATTACCAGCATTCAATGTTGATTTTGCAACTTGATTCAGTTGCCATAATTGCTACTAAGGGCCATATAGACATCCCAAGGAAGGTGTCATTCTCCTTGAGCAAAGCGCTTGAACTTTGGGCTTCAAATCACCTTTGTTTGTGGCAGTTGGGTTAGTTATCACTTGCAGCAACAAAATATCTTAGAGAAAGTCATCCATCTGGCTGCCACATCAATAATTGGTGTTTCAAAGGCATTGCACAATTCCAGGCTTTTCAATCAGACTTTGTATTTGCTTTCCTCGTGGTTAAATTTCAATCCTTCAACATATAAATCAGATTATATTTGGAATTGTGCTCATACATGTGCAATATAGTTGAATTATCGTGAATATTCATTGCTGCTATAGCTTTCATATTTTCATCACAGTGATACAGTGGTTTCCTGCCATCCTGCTAGGGTTGGAAATCATTGAGCTCACACATTTGAAAATTTGACTGATCAGCACTCTACAATTGAGATTGTTTTTCAATTGGGCAACGAGTTAGTTTCATGGCTAGAATTAAGAATGGAAAATTGTTACCTACCTTCCTTCATGTACTCCTTAAACAAACCGAATGATGTATCAATCATAATTTGCAGCTTATAGATGATTCGCTTTCACGGAAAAGTGGGCCTATAACTCATAGGACTGATTTTTATGACAGCAGTCTTTCACTTGAGCATAATGATGATTTGAAAGTCATGGCGAGTTCCAAAAGTGTTATGGGAGTGACCTTGAGTATTTGCACTCATGATACAAGTGTTAAGAATGAGGATTGCATAGAGATTTTGTCCCATAACAGTTCTGATTTACATGACAGCAGTGAAGAAACTTTGCATCAGCATGAGACAGTAGTGACTACTTATGCACATAATGCTACCATTGAGTTATCACATGGAAGTACTCAAGAAATGGGTATTAATGATGCATTGTATGTTGAGGATTCATGTCAAAATGACTCTGATTTATCAAATCAGACCTTATAAAACAAGTTAGAAAATTCAATTAGTGGCATCGAATCCCAGGATCGTGAGTTGGATGGACTTTCAATTACACTGGAAGCGGAAGTCTGCGAAAAGATTGTCAAGACTCAAAACATCTTCCACCTTACCAGTTGAGAAATCTTTTGAGGTACATAGAAGCAATACCTTAGTTGTTGATGTGTGCACTAATGATAGCAACATGATGACTCTTATCATGAGATGAGTGATGTAGATACAACCTCATATCACAGTCCAGATTTTGGGTTAAAACACTTGCATGGGAGTCGTTGGTTTTAGAGTCCTCATCATTTGGTTGAGCAACTTAAGGTTAATGACAACATGATTGCCACAACCATAGAGCACTTTGATGTTGCTCGTCAGATATTGGCTACCTTTGGTTGGAGTACTCCTATGACAGATGAGTACGGTGATAGTGGCTTTTCCCTGACAGAGTTCCATGCACTTCGAGAAGCTGTTAGAATAATGGAACATAACTACTTACAATTATTGGCTGATAGAGACTATCTTCTCGAGTGGGATTGCACTTGTTATGATGCTCTTAAGGGAAAGGAGGTAGATGAGCTCACCCATGAGCTTGAGGTGACTATGGATTCAATGAAGAGTGTCCAATTGGCCCTTCAAGAGTCGTAGTCACGATTGGAGGAGCTTAGTGTGGAGTTGAGTTTGGCACAATCTTCACCCACTACAAATACCGTACAGCCTTCTACAGTGGCAGTTGGTCATGATCTTGTATCTATGGGATGTGGTGATGGATGTGTTGAGGATGTGGCAATATCCATCACGAATACAAGTGTAGTAGTCTCAAATAGGATGATTATTTTGGTTGATATTAGCAGAGAACCACTTGTCGCGCCAAGTTCTCCTGAGGTTAGTACTATGACAGATGATGTTGGTCAGAATGTTGATAGCTCTTGTGTGGCAGTGGTGGATTCTCCAGAGAGTTGTGTGTTAGTTCACAATGTTACTCCATCATGTTCATAGGGGACTTGCAAAGTGTCATCTGGTTGGGAGTATGGTTCTCATGGGGATTTGATTCCCCCTCTTGGAAGTAAATCTATTACTTCATCACATGCAGCTGATTTTGGATGTCAGCTTGTTGTGTCACAAAGTCAAAGTGATCAGCTGAGGGTTGCAGAAGAAAAGGTTGATTCTGCCTCATATTGATTTTACTGCAAGGATTTGTTTATTGAGTACCTACTTGAGAGTTTGGAGTTTCAAGAGGGATCATTTGGAGTCACTGAGAAAACTCTCATCCAAGGTTCATGCAGCATTTAGCATTTGGTGGGAGCGATTGTAGATACTCTGACTACAATGCTTCCTCATAGAGATTTTGTGGTTGGGTTTGCAGAGAGGGTTACCAGAGCCCTTGCCCAATTAGTTGTTTGGGGTTAGAGATTGGAGTCATCTCCTGATTCCAAAGTTGTCAGTGATGAGCCATTGACAGAGGTTGGAGTGCTCTACTGTAACTACACAGTGAGGAGTGCTCATCATTTTTCTTTTGATCCACATGTGAAGGACTTGATGATGTGTTGGTGTGGATTGGCTCTGGGATTATACCATCCTTTGTGGGATCAATATTCACCATCTTTAGTAGATGGAATCAGTAGTTGCATGTCACTGGGGGACTACTTGCAGAGTCAGCACTTCCATGGAAATTTGACAGAGGATGGAGATAGTGGTTGTGATACAAACACTTTCAGGAGTTCTTATCTCCATAGTATGGATGAATGCGAGTCTCGATTGGATTGGGACCCAGGTGGTGACAGGGTTAGCACTATAGTTTGGGTGGATTTCGTTGGTTGGCTTCACCACTTCTGGTATGGCGAAGTTGGCATCAAGGTTGAGCAGCAAAAGTCTAAGGATTTTCTTCTTAGTAGGCTTCTATTCAAGATTTGGGATCTAGGTATATTTTGTTGGACACTTTACAGTGTTTTGTGGGATCTTTCATGTGCATCAGGGTTCCAGTTTGGGTTCACTAGAGAGTATTGTAGTGTGTACATGGTATGGATTACTCACAGTTTCACTTTCAATCCTCATATATATGATTTGTTTCAGATGTACAGTTTCAGTGCACAGAGTTTGGACAGTTGGTTTGTTTCTCATCTTTGCGTAGTTTTGGTTATGTTCGTGCTATAGGATTTGTGTTTCAATGTGGCATATTTCACAGTCTTCCTTTGGACTTCCAGTGTAGTGGAGTTTCTTTGCAATCATGACTGCTTGGGGACAAACAATCTCAGGGAGGGTGAATTGTAATGTCCCCATTTTTGCGAGTATCAGAGTTTGTTGGATTAGCCTATCATTAGCCCTTGTAGGCTAAGGAAGTTGGATAGAGGGTCCCCTTTTGGCAGAAATTAATATGTATTCTCTGTCAGAGCTTAGTATATGTTCAAGTATGGCCTTCGTTAGACTCAGTTTGGCTCATTTACTATTTCAGGAAAGTTAGGATTACTATTTATAGCAGGGCACCTAAATATGCTATGATTGCAATGCACAGTTTGTTTGATCAGATAATGAGGGATTTACTATTTATAGTAAGTCAGCAATTGATACAGAGGGACCCTTACTATTTTTAGTAAGGCAATTGAGCGCACAGTGGACACAATGATGGACTTCCATGTAATGTTCCCAACCCAAATCGGTGAGATGAAGCAATGATTCTCCTTGATGAAAGTAGAAATTGTTGTACGGCGGCTAGTGGAGTTCGTACGGTTGATCGGGCATAGTCTCAAGGTGACTGAGTATGGCGTACGGCCAACAACTGGTACTGGAGTATGATGGAGTTGAGTCATCGTACAGTGCAAGCAGCATACAACCGGTCGAGTGGGTGGAGATGGCATATGATGGTCGATGAAGGGCTAAAAGTGGTGCGCCAATGCAATACTGTCATACGGTGAGAGTATGAGCTGAGTCCGTACGAACCCCTCAAACTGACTGTATGGTGTGGTTGTGGAAGCAAGACCATGCGGTAGGGGAGAGAGGGACGTACGGTGAAAAGTGTAGGGAGTGCCTTCGACCCTGTGATTGTCGCTAAAGTATTTGTACACCTAAATGCCAAATAGATGTATATGTCAGAAACAATTATAATGATTTACATCGTCACAAGTACTATTTCAATGACAAATAATGATGGTGTTGTTCCCTTCGAAGTGAGTGCGGAACTACGGAATGATACGCAACAATGATACGAAATTCACAGGTTGATAATTACACAAATCAATATTTATAAAAAGGGGTTATTGAATGATCATAAAGTCAAATTATAAGTGCATATGAGGAATAATGTAAAGTGCTAATTTAAAAGAAGACATAAGTGATTATTAAAATATACTTTATATTATTTCATTGTACACCAAATGGAGGGAAATATAATTAAATATTGTATTTCAAATACATCAAAAGCAAGTGCAACAAAAGCTAAATATTTTTAGGTTATGAGAAGTGCATTTGTGAAGATATATATCTATTTCTCTTAGAGAATTATAAAAAGCTAAGGCAAGAGAAAATCCATTCATTCTATGACTTGGCTTTTACTTTTGTTGTGTGAAGAGAAATTTGGAACAAAGGTTTCAATATTTCAGACTTGGAGAATTGTCAATTCTTCAGAATTTTACAAGCATTTAAAGTGTTGAAAGACACTGATATTTGCTAATTGGGGGACTCATTTCAGGGTTATCAATTGTGCTTAATTGTAAGAGAATTTAATTGGATTGCATCCATACAAGGGTTTGAAATCCAAGTGTATAAATCAGATTATTTGTAGAGGTTGGAGACTCATCAATTAATACCAATTACAGCCATTAGAAGCCAGCGTGTGGAGTATTAAAGGGAGTCGTAGGGTTTAAAGAACGCCACATAAGTCACTAAAAGGTGATGTTAGTGTTCTAGATGGCATATTTGAGAGTTTTTGAATGTCATTGGCTCATTTCTACATTGTAGTTTATTGATATTAATTTTCAGACAAAGCTGCAATCAATTTAAGACATCTCAAGCTGCGATCAATTACCGGGTTTTCTATATTATGTGCTTAGTAGTTTTAGATCTCAATATTTGCAAATAGTTTTATTGTAAGTTGTTTGTAATCAAAATATGGAGTTATAAGGCTGCACAACAAATGTTTGTTGAAATGTCTTTCCTGTAGCTATTCATTTCAGCTCATATTGAATCTCTAGTATGCATGTCAAGTGTTTGTGAAAACGTCCATTGGCTGTAGGTGCACATTTTACATGTAGAAATCATATGTATGCATTCAAAAAGACAAAATGGATTGCATTTGTATCCTAGTTCTTTTCCTAGATACCTTAGCAATCATTTGCAAGCATTTAAACTTCATTTGAAACCATTACAAGCAAGCAAAAACAATCTGAAAACAAATGACAACAAGATAGAGGTTTCATAGCAACTATTTGACGAAATGCACATGACACAAAAATTGAAGATTTAAGAGAAAAATTGCAAGGAGTAATAAAGTGGTGAAGTTAGAACCGGTTGGGGTTCTTAAAATGGTATCAAAGCGGATTCCTGCCATCCTGTGGGGGAAGCATCTTACATTTAGGACAGAGGGTTTATGTGAATCATGGGTAAAACAAAATCCATACAGGATCTCATGCCAGAGCTCATGCATGCCTTTCAGGATTATAATAATGCCTTTCAAGATTATAATAAAAATTTATGAAAACTTTTACAACATCTAGAGATTCTCGATCCTTCATTTGCAAAGAAAAAAGAGGCAAACACTAATACAATTAATTTTATTAGTGCAAAGGAAACAGTGGAAAAAAATATGAGTTCTAAGAAGAATGTTGGTACTTTCATCGCTCAAGAAGTGGTTATCCATCATGATAACAATTCTGATTTCTATGACAGCAGTGAGTTGTGTTTGCATCAGCATGAGACAACAAAGGTTTCACATGTGGATGATATTGGTACTTGAGATTTGGGTACTAATGATATAATTTATGATGAAGACTCATGCTACAGTGAATTTGATTTTTCATATAGACCTTAGAAAATTAATCTGAAAATTCATTTAAGGGTAATGGGTCCCAAGATCATGACTTGCAGGGACTTGCAGTTACATGGGGAGTGGGAGTGTGTGAGGAGACTGTTATAGCGACAGCTTCCACTTTATCAAATGAGTGATTCGTTGAGGTGTACCTCGAATGTTGATGTGTGCGGTGATGATAGCACACATTATGCTACTTTTCATGAGGTGAGCGATGTAGATACATCCTCATATCATAGTGCAGATTGTGGATCAAAGAGCTTGCATGGGAGTCATAAATTTAAGAGATATCATTTGGTTGGACAACTAAAGGTGAATGACAGTTAGATTGCCACAGCCATTGAGCATTTTGATGTTGCTCATCAGATGTTAGCTATATTTGGTTGGAGTACTCCTGTGTTAGGTGAGCACGATGATAGTGGCCTTTCCCTTACGGAGTTCCATTCACTACGAGAATCTATTGGAATAATAAAACATAATTATTTGCAGCTACTTGTTGATAGGGACTTTCTTTTCGAGTGGGATAATATTAGCTTTGATGCACTGAAGGGGAAGGAAGAGGAGGTTGTTGAGCTCACGTATGAGCTTGAGGTGACTACAAAATTATTAGAGAGCACCCAGTTGGCTCTTCAGGAGTCATAGTCACAGTAAAGGAGTTTACCGTGGAGTTGAGTCTAGCACAACCTTCACCATCTGCAGTTACACTATAATTTCCTACAGTGGCAGTTGGTGATGACCTTATACCCACGGGTTATGTTTGTGAGCAGGATGAGGCTGTGACTACATCCATTGCAATTACAGGTGTAGTGGATATAGTTGGGATGAGTGCATCTATACAGAGCAGCGGAGAACCACATGATGTATCAGGTTCTCCCATGGTTACATCCATTGTAGATGTTGGTGATGAGTCAGATGGCAATGGTTATGTTCAGTACTATGACAGTCAGCGCTTGACCGAGGTGGGAGCTTTTTATCGGGACTGCATAGGGAGGAATATGCATCACTACCTATCAAGTCCACACATAGAGGATTTGATGATGCATTAGTGTGGATTGGTTCTAAGGTTGTACCATCCTTTGTGGGATGGGTATTTTCCATCTGTAGTAAATGGGATCAGTGGCTACAAGATGGATTACTTGCCAAGTCAGCACATCCATGGGAGCCCAACAGAGAATGGAGATAGTGGTTGTGCTACAGACACCTTCAGATGTTCTTATCTCCACAATACGAATTTATGTGAGTTCAATGATCTTTGGGACTCGAGTGATGACAGGCTTAGCACTGCAATTTGGTTGGGTCTTGTTGTTTGGCTTCACCACTTTGGGCATGGTGAAGTTGAGATCAAGTTGAGCAGCAGAAATCGGAGGATGTTCTTAGCAGGCTTCTGTTCAGAGTTTGGGATCTTTCCAGTGCATTGGGATTCCAATCATGGCACACAGGGGAGTTTTTGGGTGTATACATGGTGTCGAGTACACATAGTTTTACTTTATACCCTCACGTGCACGACCTCTTTCAGATGCACAGTTCAGTTGCGCAGGTGTTGGATGGTGTGTATGACAGCTTCCTTTGCATAGTTTAGGGAAGCAAGCTTTGTCAGCCTTCTGAGTTGCTTCCCTTTGAGATGTTCACTCCTGTGACATCTACAGTCGGATTCGATTTGGTGCAGGAAGGACTGTCGGTTGTTATGATGTTGGTGTTACAGGAGCTAGTGCACGATCACAAGGACATTACACGATTCTACCCTCGGGATCTGAGTGCATTGGTGTGTTTTTTGTTTTCGAGAAGGGCACGCTGTAATGTCCCCTTTTTCGTGAACGTCAACTTTTAGAGGATTAGCATATTTCTTGACTCTCATAGGCTAATGGAGTTGTTCAAAGGGTCTAGTTGGCAAAGACAGAGGCCAATTCCCACTATAGTGGTCTAGGATGTTCAGGATTGCTCTTTGCTTGAGTCAAATTGGCACACTTACTATTTATAGTAAGTGTCTATTTTGCAAAAGTTAGGATTTCTATCTTTAGCAGGGTGCTTGAAAGCTTGGTGGCAGTGCTAAGAGTCAATATCGTTGTCTGGATCAGTTATTCAGAGACTTACTATTTATAGTAAGTCATTGTTGATGGATTGTTATATTTAGCAAAGGGCACCCAAGTTCTTGGTATGCACAATGATTGACTCATTTGTCAGTTGGCACAGTTTGAGGGACTTACTATTTATAGCAAGTCATCTATCCAACATTTCTATATTTGGCAAAGCACCTAGACCGACTTCAGTTGCAGTAATGACCTTTGGCATTTTTTTGATCAGGTATTCAAAGATTTACTAATTATAGTAAATCAAGGATTGATAGATATGGACCCTTTCTATTTTTAAAAAGGCACCCTGGTTAGCAGTGAATGCAATGGATTAACTCTTGGTTCTAACAGAATCGAGAAATAACGAGTATCTTTGGAGTTATGACATTTTAATTATTAATAAAACAATACTTTATTAATAATTAATTTAAAGTGCACATCATTAAATGTTATTTGACTTTATTATAAAAAGGAGTTATTTAACGATCATAAAGTCAAATTTTAAGTGCATACGAGGAATAATGTAAAGTGTCAATTTAAAGGAAAACATAAGTGATTATTAAAATATACTTTATATCATTTCATTGTGCACCAAATGGAGGGAAATGTAATTAAATATTATATTTCAAATACATCAAAAGCAAGGGCAACAAAAGCTAAATATTTTTAGGTTATGAGAAGTGTATTTGTGAAGATACATATTTATTTCTCTTGGAGAATTATAAAAAGCCAAGGCAAGAGAAAATCCATTCATTCTATGACTTGGTATTTGCTTTTGTTGTGTGACGAGAAATTTGGAACAAGGATTTCAGTATTTTAGACTTGGAGAATTGTAAATTTTTCAGAGATTTGCAAGCATTTGAGGTGTTGAAAGACACTGATATTTGCTAATTGGGTGACCCATTTCAGAGTGATCAATTGTGCTTGAATGTAAGAGAATTTAATTGGATTACATCCATACAAGGGTTTGAAATCCAAGTGTATAAATCAAATTATTTCCAAAGGTTGGAGACTCCTCAATTAATATCAATTGTAGCCATTAGAAGCCAGCGTGTGGAGTATTAAAGGCAGTCGTAGGGTTTAAAGAATGCCACATGAGTCACTAGAAGGTGATGTTAGTGTTCTAGATGGCATGTTTGAGGATTTTTGAATGTCATTGGCTCATTTCTACCTTGGACTTTATGGATATTAATTTTCAGACATAGATGCAATCAATTTAAGACAATATCTCAAGCTGTGATCCATTACCAAGTTTTCTATATTATGTGCTTAGTAGTTTTAGATTTCAATATTTGCAAATAGTTTTATTGTAAGTTGTTTGTAATCAAAATAAGGAGTTATAAGGCTGCACAACAACCGTTTGTTGAAATGTCTTTCCTGTAGCTATTCATTTTAGTTCATATTGTTAAGTTTATGGCCTTTATGGCAAACATCCTCTGGCCTGATTCAATATGATAAATAATAATAATAAACATTGGTTATATTTATTATTTATTGTTTATATTGATATATATGTTAATTGAATTTATTAAGGACCCAAGGTCGGCCCCTTTGGTTTTGATACTTAATTGGGATTTCTTAAGTACAAGTCAGCCCCCCCTGTTGGTGAATTCTACACATATATAAGGTATTTGGTTTCAAGGGAGAAAAGCACCAAAAACATAATGCGCTTCCCTCCCCCAAAGGTGTGATATTCTGCCTTGAGCAAATTTGGAGTAAAAGCTGATTGTAATAATAACTAAGAGCAATGTATTAAAGGTTGTGAATCATTCCCTACTGTGCGATCTCAGTATAGGGCAGTGCCATGCATTGCGAACTTGAAGGAGCTGCTATATGTGCTGCGAACTTTGTGAGCAGCAATATTATTCATCCTTACCTGCGATTTCAGTTTGGATTCTGCAACATACACTCTGAGGTATGAGTTGGTGACAACAGTCAACATGAACAAGAATTCTGAGCATTAAGGCATCTAGGAAGGCTAAGGAGTGAAGATCTGCGATTAAAGGATTTGCTTCGTGGATCGGGGATCCTCAACAAATCATTATGCAAGAGAAAGGACAGACCTTGAAGACATCATATGTTCTTCATATCCGGGTAACATCTCACCTTGCGTGTATATATTATATTTTATCCTGTGCTTAGTGTTTGAAAGATCTCTCTAATTTGTTCATTCCTAGGTAGAATCTGAAAAATACTAACATGGTATCAGAGCTACGGTTGAGTAAAGATCTTTTCAGATTTAGGAGTACAAACTAGCTCTTTCAAAACTAAGAAACTTTATGGCAACTAGGGTTTGGTTTGAAATTGAAATAAGGGTTTTGATTTTCAATTAGTTGCCTCTATCGGAAATCTTATTAATTATCTTTTGATATAGAGGGAGTAGATCATCTTGAGATTAAGTGCATGGCATGTATGATTCAGAGGGAGTATATTGGATAGATCATATCTGAATTGAGATACATACTTCACATAGTATTGCACATACCTTCATCTTGTTTGATGTATGGGAACTTTAACTATTGGTATACATACTGGTTCTATGCATGTGTAGGAAGTACACTTGGCACATCAATTCATTAGTTATAAATTAACTTGACATGTATGTGTGGGATTATCTGTAGAGCATAATGACTGATTGGAATAGCTGATTGACAGCATACCTTGCCCTGGCATATGTTATTTGTTCGCTGTCATTTACTGCAGATTGTTAGCCTTTTTTTATGTATAAGTACATACATTGGCTCTATATATCTCTGGCATTGGTTGTCTTCATATTATCTTCTCTTAAGATTTCCCTTTCCTTACTGGTTGAAAAAGTCTTAACCTTGCTAGAGGGAGAAGATAAAACCATCTAGAGGGAGCAACTCTCCTTAAGTGTCATGTTCCCTGAGTATCTTAATTGTAGACATATTTAAGTGGGAGTTCAATCATGGGCTCACTTAATTTTGTATGGTGATCTCCTTCCTTATGTCTTGTTAATCTCATAAATGGGTAGGTATATACCTTATTGGTGTGATCATCATAACTTGTTAATTCTTGATCAACTGGTTAAAGATGCCTAATTAGCATAACTGATTATTTTGACATAACTGAATATATGAGGAGCATACTTCACATTACGTATGAATGTATGAATGGATGCATTATAGCATATGAGGGCAACATACACAACTATCTATTCAGCATAGTTATTGGCATATTTGGCATATTCTATAGGATCATACATTGTGATTGTGGAATATACCTCACACTGGGATATGTTATGTTCATATGCAGTTACATTTCCTTCAGAATAGGAAACTATATGATTAAATACATCTCTTGGTTTATGTTAAACATTGGAATATGTTGACATTGATTTGTATATCTTCTTTGACTCATATTCTCTGTTACGGAAATCACAATTGCTAGTACTACTAGTTACTATTTTCCTTATGCATAGGTGCATACATTATTGGTTGGAACATTCTTACATTGGCATATGTTAGAATAGGCATACCTCTTTAAGAGTTAATGTTGATTCATATAGAGAACTATATTGCATCTTGCTGTGATCACATTGCACCTAGTTATATGTTTACCTGTATGTGGTGAAGACTTATGTGATTACTCTTATGCATAGATGCTGGATAAATTATGCTGGTTGTATGGGGCATACATCATTTGTATAGCTTGTGAATCATACTTTAATATTACGTATGAATGAATCATACTTTCTTTCATTTACATGTGGTTCTTTTCATAATATTGGTTAATCTTATACTTGTGTGGTTTCATATGATTATTCATCTGGATATACTTATGTTTTTGGCTAATTTATTCTTATGAATTGAAGAATATCATTTGATGTTCTTCGAGTCCAAGGGACTCGTGGATCAAGGGTCCACATTCACATGGACCAAGGATCCATTGCTGAGTAATTGGTGAGACATCATAGATTTGATGTCAAAAGTCCATTACTCCAAGTAATTGGTGAGACGTCATGGATTTGATGTCAAAAGTCCATTACTCCGAGTAATTGGTGAGACATCATGGATTTGATGTCAAAAGACCATTGCTCCGAGCACTTGGTGAATATCATGGACTTGATATTCGTGAGACCAATGCTCTGGATATCATGGAGTTGATATCCTTTGAGTCTTGGAGACTCATGGATCAGGGATCCACAATTGAGTATTTCGTAACATCATGGACTTGATGATACCATGAATATCATAGAGTTGATATTCTAAATTCTTGAGTCATGGGACTCGTGGATCTGAGAAATCCACATTTGGCTAGTAAAACATCATGTACTTGATGTTGGTATGATGTCATGGATTTGACATCTCTTGAGTCTTGGTGACTCATGGATTTAGTTATCCACAAATTGGATGGTATACATCATGGACTTGATGATACCTTGAATATCATGGACTTGATATTCAAAATAGTCAAGGAGACTAGTGGATTTAGGAAACTCACAAATTGATTGGATATTTGATATCATGGACTGATATTCTTGGGTCTACGAAGAACAGATATGTTCTCATTATGTCTTGTAGATAGAGATCTACCTATAATAGATATGAGATCTATGATTCTTTTGGATATGGGATCCATGTTGTTTATGTTTTTGGCATCTCTATCAAGGATGATAGAGGGAGATCATTGGGTTGATCTTTGCCTCAAGTCCAAGAGGGAGTGTTAAGTTTATGGCCTTTATGGCAAACATCCTCTGGCCTGATTCGATATGATAAATAATAATAATAAACATTGGTTATATTTATTATTTATTGTTTATATCGATATAAATGTTGATTGAATTTATTAAGGACCCAAGGTCGGCCCCTTTGATTTTGATACTTAATTGGGATTTCTTAAGTACAAGTCAGCCCCCCCTGTTGGTGAATTCTACACATATATAAGGTATTTGGTTTCAAGGGAGAAAAGCACCAAAAACATAATGTGCTTCCCTCCCCCAAAGGTGTGATATTCTGCCTTGAGCGAATTTGGAGTAAAAGCTGATTGTAATAATAACTAAGAGCAATGTATTAAAGGCTGCGAATCATTCCCTGCTGTGCGATCCCAGTCTAGGGCAGTGCCATGCATTGCGAACTTGAAGGAGCTGCTATATGTGCTGCGAAATTTGTGAGCAGCAATATTATTCATCCTTACCTGCAATTTCAGTTTGGATTCTGCAACATACACTCTGAGGTATGAGTTGGTGACAGCAGTCAATAAGAACAAGAATTCTAAGCATTAAGGCATCTAGGAAGGCTAAGGAGTGAAGATCTGCGATTAAAGGATTTGCTTCGTGGATCGGGGATCCTCAGCAAATCATTATGAAAGAGAAAGGACGGACCTTGAAGACATCATATGTTCTTCATATCCGGGTAACATCTCACCTTGCATGTATATATTATATTTTATCCTGTGCTTAGTGTTTAAAAGATCTCTCTAGTTTGTTCATTCCTAGGTAGAATCTGAAAAATACTAATACATATTGAATCTCTAATATGCATGCCAAGTGTTTGTGAAAATGTGCATTGGCTGTAGGTGCACATTTTACATGTAGAAATCATATGTATGCATTCAAAAAGACAAAAAAGGATTGCATTTGTATCTTAGTTATTTGCCTAGATATCTTAGCAATCATTTGCAAGCATTTAAACTTCATTTGAAACCATTACAAGCAAGCAAAAACAATCTGAAAACAAACGACAGCAAGATAGAGGTTTTGATGGCAACTGTTTGACTAAATGCGCATGACACAAAAATTGAAGATTTAAGAGCGAAATTGCAAGGAGTAATGCAGTAGTAAAGTTAGAACCGGTTGGGGTTCTTACATGGATCCAACCCATCTTTCTATTGGCGGTGTCAGTGTGCCGCCTCCAGTTTGTGTGGTGGATGCTTAGTATCAACTTTCTCAGATAGGCCATCCTTTCCTCAAGTGCCGCTCTGATTGGGACATTGAAGTGTGTTTATCCTATCTCTCCTATTTGGGTACATGTGGATAATGAAGTTTCTTCGACCATTGTCCATAGAAGGAAGAAAGGTCTTCTTAGTCTGAGACATTTTTCTCGGTAACATGCCCAAGTCAAGGGCGCGAGAGCTGCAAGGTCTACAAATAATAATGTATAGTTTTTGGTGTTCGTTTTCCCTGACAGCTTTGCTGCAATTGTTCTGTTGTACAGCCTTTGTGTGTCATTTGTCCTGTTAGAATTTTTGTCATTGATGTCAAGTATTGTGTTTACAAAAGTTGCAGTAGTTTAATTAAATCTACAGATTGAAATGATAGTATAATCTTGATAAAGAACAGATTTGTTTTATTGATATTAAAAAATAAACACAAATAAATAAGATTAATGCTGAAAAGAACAAGCAAGTATTCGATCTATATCTGCATCTCAGTTTGATCTGTGTTGAATCGTTAAAACTCAAACCGCAAACAAGATAAAGTCAGTTTGGTTTATGTTGAATTGACAAAAACTTAATCTGCAAAACAGATATAATCACAGAATGTATTTACCTACAGAATGACTCAGAAAAACCTTAGTTCAGTGGTAGTCTGATCATGGTTCGTTCAACAGAAGTCTGATCATTGGCATTGGTTATATTATAGTTGGGTGGTTGAATATATTTCAAACCATCCTTGAAACTGTTACATTGCAATCTGTACATGCTTTGGCACGATAAATAAATGCCACACAATATTGAGTCAATTGATGTAAAAAAATGTTAAGTAATGAGGCTGATGACGGTTGACAGTTAACAGTTGACATCTGACAGCTGGCAGTTGGCAGTTGGCAGTTGTAACTGCTTAGACGGTTAAAACTTCCTACAACCACGTAGCTGATGGAGATAGGAAGCATTATTTAAACGATGCTTGAGTTTGACAAATAGTGTGGTTGAATATTAAGTGCCTTATGCAGAGATAAAAACATGCTCTACAAGATGTATATCTTACAAAACTTGGTGCAAACTTTTGTGTTGTCTAAGAAATATTTTTCAGAATACCATGATCTGCAATCATTTCTGAATAGTGGATAGGTGAATACATATGTCCTTTTGAAGAAATCTGATCGAGTATAGAATGCTGCAAACATACAAAATCTGAGATATACAGTATATAAGCAAATTATTCATTTTGGCAGTGTTTCAAGTATACAATGTTAAATGGTGAATAAGGTTTGATAGTACAGTGATTTGTAATATTTTGTTTGGAGTTGTGCCTAGCAAATGTGAACAGGACTTGCAGAAGGCAGATTGATCAGAAGATTGACGTCTTTGTGATTTATAAATCAAATCAAAAAATTTGAAGGGTGATGTTATTCAGTTTGCAGCAATTTTTAATTGTATATCATCATATTTGTAAGTTTGAAGTTGCAGCCTTAAATTCATTATAAGCTTGTTTTGTAACATCTTGTGGTTGGTGCCTCAAAGATGTTGGGTTGGTGCTCAGATTGAAGAGTTTGTTATAATAAGAGTTGGTGATCTTTAACAAGAAATTGGGTGATTCCTTAGGGTTGGTGCCCTTAAAGTATTGTAAATCATTTTCATATGTGAGGCTAAATTCGGACAGTAGATCCTAGTAGCATTTCTCACTATGGTTTTTCCCATTCTGATTTTCTATGTATTTCTTTTGCATTGGCTTCATTGTGTGGTTGCATTTCTTTCATATTTCAGTTTCAAGTTACATTTCTTTCAATTTTCAGTTTAAAGTTTGGTAAACTTCATCAAAAGTTTTAATTTGTTTAAGGATCTGAGTTTTATTTCTTCCACTGATTCACCGCCCCCAGGAAGAATTATGTTCTACAATTAGTATCAGAGCCTAGTACTTGAAAAAACTTAATTAGCCTTCGTAGATCTTCGATATACAACACATGGCTTGTTTGAAAGGATCCTCTTCTAATAAGGCACCTTTGTTTAATGGTACCAATTATGCTTTTTGAAAAATAAGAATGGAAATTTATCTATCTTCTTAGGGGTTTTAAGTATGAATGTCAATTGTATATGGTTATAGTTTATACAATGCCTAAAACTCCTTTCACTGATCCTGCTAAAAAGAAAGAGTATGAAAATAATGCTAAGGCAAAAAATGTAATTCTCTATGGTTTAACTAATACTGAATTTGTTAAGGTGATGCATTGTCAAACAGCTAACGCCATCTGGAACAAACTAAAGAGTATCTACGAATGTGATGATAAAGTGAAGCAAGTGAAATTTCAAACTTACAAGGCAAAGTTTGAAGGACTGAAGATGAAGGAAGAAGAGAATATTGTAGAATATCTCCTTAAAGTTGATGAGCTAGTGAATGCAATCAAAGGTCTTGGAAAAAAAATAGGACTTTGTGGTTTTTCAAAAGGTTTTGAGATTTTTACCTTTAAAATATAATGCTAAAATCTTTGCAATTGAAGAAGCTAGAGATCTCAGAAAAATCACAGTAGATGATTTACATGGTATCCTAACAGCATATGAAATGAGAATGATTGGTGAAGATGATTCTAAGAGAGAGGCTTCTTTTAAAGAAACAAAGAAAGAAAAGTAAGTTCAAAGTCAGACTATGATATGAATGAAGAACTGGCAAACCTTGTTAAGAAACTCAAAAAGGGTTTTGGTAAATACAAAAGGAAGCTACCCTTCAAATTCTTCAATTGTGAGAAACTTCGGCACTTTGTTGTTAAGTGTCCCTATGCTAAAAATTATAAAGACAATGAAAAAGGCTTCAAGATGAAGAACAAAGACCAATTTCCTTACAAGCAAAGAAATTCTTCAAAAAAAAAAAGAAAAGTCTGTGCATCAATGAAGAAAGTAGAAATTCAAAAGATAGTGATGAATCTGATGCTGAAAATTGTGAGACATTGTTCATGGCAGTTAGGTCACTCACTACAGATCAAAGTGATGAAAATTTGCATGATGTTGAAGAGGGAAATATAGAAATTGAAGGAGAATTATTATGTGCCCTAAAAGAAATCAGGAGATTGAAGGAGAATTCTCAACAAAATATTTCAGCATTGAAGGACAATAAAGCCTTAAAGAATGATGATTTTTTGTAAGAGGACGTGTAGTCTCCCAATTAAAACACTTTGTTGGTGAAGCGGTCGCCAAAGTTCAAACCCTTGCTAGTCCATTGTGCTCACATGCCTTGTGTCTTCGATGGGTCATTGAGCTTGCGGGTTTGACCAAGTGAAGTGTGGGGATGATGTCCCCCATTTGTGGCCTCACCAGCTCATAGCTCCAAGTCAAAAGCATTTCACATGGAGCCAAAGGGCGTGTCATGCCAGCATCATCGGTCACATTAAAAAATTTACAAGGCATTAATTTGTTTTTTAAATAAAGCCTTAAAGAAGGAACTTGAAGAAAGGAATGAGTTATTATCAATCTAAAAATTGAAATTGAAGAAGGTAAGAGCCGAAAAGAGGTAATCAATTCTAAACTTATGTTAAAATCTGAAATTTGTTTTGAGTTAGAAAATGAAGTAGTAGCTTTGAGAAATGAACTTAAACAATTGAAGATTGTGCTTGAAAGAAAAGCTAAATTTGAGGAGTATTGATATGTTAGATGAAAAGTTAGCCAAACATAAGTTAGGCGATGGTAAATCTGGTTTGGGTTTTAATCTAAGTTACTAGATTCGCCCCTAGACCTAGGAATTCGTGGTTCGATTCTCTCAAAAGTCTAGTCCTTGTCAGACTCTGTCAAAAGTCTGCCGCAGAGACCGAATTTTGTTGGAAATTCTCTCAGAGGAACCCTAGCAGAATTTAGACGACTTTCGGGCGACTTTGGTTTCCAGTGGAGGAACCCGGATAGAATTTTGGAGAATTTTGAGAGAATTTGATCGGAAAACACATTTATTGATTTTTTCAAAAAGTTTTTTTTTGCCAAATTAGACAAATTATTAGATTCAAACACATGATTAGACTCAAATTACTAATCATATTTAATTTGAATAAATGCTACTTGAGAAGAAGACTCGGGATGTATAAAAGTGTCACGCATCTATTATGGAATGTATGTAATACACCATAATTCGTGCCTATAGCCTAACATGTATAGAGAACAATTGATTGAACAAAATCTGAAGAGATCGTTACTGTGGATAATTCTGGATCCAAATCCTGCTTTCTTGGCTTCATCCAGTCTGATCCAAAGCTTCTTTCTTTGAGTCATCCAAGCTGATAATTAATATGTGAAGCTTACAATATGGCAACAATCACAACCTTGGCCTTAAACAGGCCTACAGCATTACTTTTTGTGCTTCTAACTTGCAACAGCAGAATGATGACGAATTGCTTGATGGTTTTTGATGATATTTGATTAGTGAAAGCTCATTATTATGTTGACATTATTGTTTTTGAACTGAAACAATGATATGGTGGTGTATTTTGGCATTTTGTTATGTCATTTGGACTAACATGATAATATATATGGTGGTATATTTCGCTATGTTGCTTTAATATTAGCATAGTGGTATATGAACTTATTTTTTGCTGCATATATATACATATATATTTTATTTTTTAAAACATATATTCTTGTACGGATGAGGCCAAAACGAATCCGAACCCAACCCCAAAAAAATTTGAACGAATTTCAAACCCGAATCTGACAACTTAGGTTTCAATAAAGGCAAAATTTCTAGTAATTCTTTTAATGAGAAAAAAAATAATGATGGATTTGTTAAGGTTCAAAGGCAGAAAAGGTATCCACAGTGGCATCCTCCTACAAGAGTGAAAACAAATAGGTTTTATCCTTTTTATGGTTATTATAACTTCTGTAATTAATTTGATAATAAAGCAATTGATTCCAAAGTTGTGTCAAGAAGGAAAACTAATTTTGTTTGCCAAAATCTTTTAGATTCTTTGAAAGATTTCAGTGTGATCTGTTTTAAATGTTGGTCGAATTGCAAGAAACTATAACATGAGTTTTGCAAGACAAAAAAGGACTGGGAGCCATTTCTTGAATGGTCCTGAAAGTTTCAAGAGAGGAGCAAAAAAAGTATGGACAACAAAGGAAAGAAAATTCATGATTGTTCAGATCGAATTGCATGCAAAGAGGTAGAATCTTTGGGTAATAGACAGTGGTTGCTCAAATCACTTGACAAGTGATATTAGTAAGTTTACTATCTTTACTAATTGGAATGGTGGTGTGGTAAAGTTTGGTGATAATAAAGGATCTTTGAGCATTAATGGTACTTTAAAAACACATAATATTTGGTAAGTTGAGGGATTGAAGTATAATTTGTTGTGTCTGTTCATGTTGTGTAGCTTCAGTCGAATAAACACTATGAGTCAATACTAGTGAAGATATGTATATATATATTTAGTATATATGAGATGTATATATATACTTAAATATATATATATATATATATATATAAATACTATTATTTTATATATATATAATCATAATTGTCACTATATTAATTGCAAAATATTTATTATGTAAATATTATGCAATTAATATAGTGACAATTATGATTATATATATATAAAATAATAATATATATATATATATATATATATATTTAAGTATATATATACATCTCATATATACTAAATATATATATATACATATCTTCACTAGTATTGACTCATAGTGTTTATCCGACTGAAGCTACAAAACATCAACACTCCCTCTTAGCCAAGGAAGATTAAACACAACATTAGGATCAAAAGATATCATTTACCGTGATATCAGAGATATGGTCTAACTAGGAATATCAAGTCGCGTGATATTCACCATAACTCATAGATTCATAAGAATATCATCTCATGATATTGAGAGCATTGGCTAAGTGATGAACTGATTACCTAAGAGATGGATCAGATCCTAGTTGGACATTCTTGCCTCTTGTGAGCTAAGTGATGAATAGATTACCCAAGAGATGGATTTGGTCTTGCTTGGACATTCTTGCGTCTTGTGGGCTAAGTGATGAGTTGATTACCTGTAATGTCCCCACTTTAGCAGTTGACCAAGCGTGTGTGCGTTAGCCTTGTTCTACATGGTCCCGAGGGCTAACGAAGGGTTTAAGGGGATCCTGGAGTGTTTTGGCCTAGTCATTTCCAGTTTGGGCCAAAATGAAGTTGATTTACTCAGTTTCAGGCATACTTACTATTTTTAGTAAGTCAACAGGACTCAGTGGAGGCCAGTTTTGGTGATTGGATTTGATACTCTTCGGTGAGAGCTTTCCGACGAGCTATCACTTGCATTATTCGGAGTCCGATTGCTAATACATTTTAATGCCTGAAGTTTTATTAAAGTAACATTTAATTTAATTGTAAAATATTAAAGTGTTACTTTAATATTTATTTTATGGGGATGTGTACCCAAGGGAGACATAAGGGGATATTTTAATATATGTTTTATATTGCACATCTTTTATCCCACATTGCCCATGAGAGTTGAACCGACCCTTGGACAATAGAATAAAAGGAAGCGTTTGTGGCTTCATTAGACAAGTTGAATATGAGAAGAAATTGGTGTGTGAGTTGCAGATCCGTTCTTGGCATTTGAGGACGTTTATCCTCTCTTGTGACATTCTAGACATCATTCCCTTGGGGTTTGGCCTTTGGAATCCATTGTTATCAGTTTCATTATCAGGCAGTTTAGTTGCATTTCCAGCTACAGGCAGATTGGGTATTTTGCTCATATCTTCTTCACTACTTGTCCAATGCTTATGCCGCTTGGAGAGAATGATTTTATGAAGGTAGTGGAATGATTGAAGGACAAAGTACTGTAGCGGCACTGTTCATGCGGCACTATTCACGCGACACTATTCACACGGCACTATTCACGTGGTACTATTCACGTCACTGTAGCAGCAAGTTCGAAAGCATGGGCTGGAGTATTATTTCATTAATGCTGGAGTAATTAGTGAGTTGATAAATCTGCCATGTATTTGGTTTTATTAATTCTGAAAATAACATTTTATCAGCAGCAGTTCATTGTCCACTTTGCATATTATTGTAGTTTATTTCTTGTTTATGTTGTATGATTCCTATTCCATGCACAAAACACAACAAACAAATAAATGTTTGATTTCTAGTGTTATAAGGGGTTTAAAACATTAAATGGAGAAATAAGAAGTTGAATGCAAACTATTTGACATAATTCCTTTCAGCAGTGGGTTTAGTTTTTTTGGGGCATTCAGGGGTGTCCATTACAGTGGTATCAGAGCTATAAGTCCTGCCATCCTGTGGAGGTCTTATAGGGAATTTGGAACAGCCGGATAGAGGGAAAAGTGTTTGACGAAATGTCAAAACACTAAAACCAGAAATAAAAAAAACAGGCTAAGCATTTATGTTTGAGCATGCGACAGAGGCCTTATAATTTTCGCAATACTAGAGCAAGACAAAACAGGATTTTAGACTTGCAGAGCAAACAGTCTAGTTCATCCGTGCAGGTGGAAATAGAATCCAGTCATACAGACACAGAGGAGATATTCTTTGATCAAGACAGCAATATGGGTGACCGAGATGACATGAATATAGGATTAGGCGGAGGCAGGAACACTGGTCCAGATCAGGGGGATGTAATGTTCAGACAGTTACTGGATACATTAGAGCAGGGGCAGCGTATGCAGCAGGAGCAGAATAGGCGAATGGACATGATGTTGCAGCTCATGGCTAGACAAATGGGTGTCAATATTAATCCAGGTGATGCCAACAACAGAAACAATAACAATGGGGTAAACGATAATAATGGAGGCCAAGGTAACAACAATGGTCCTGAGAATAACATTAATGGTAATAATGGACACGGCAACAATGGGAATGAGGCTGATAACTTTAGACACGTTGCACGCCCAGCTCGAACAGCGAGCTCGAGACCTCTTCTACCCACCTTCCCACCCAGAGATCCGGTTCAACCAGTAAACGAACCGCAGATTACCGAGTTACAGGATCAGTTCAGGAGGGACTGGGAGGCTAGTAGACCGGAGTTTCAGGCAGATATTTCCCTCAGAGATTATATGGACTTGAGGATGAGACACATGCCTAGAGCAGGAGGGAGGAATCAAAACTTTGAGCTGAGAAAGAAAGTTGGAAAACTTTCTTTACCTTATTATGATGCTTCAGGGAAGATGACTGCACGAGCTTGGGTGCAGAAGGTGGCTACATACTTGCAGCTAAATCCTATGCCTGAGGAGGAGGCTATCAAGTATGCGGCTATGCACTTGGATGGCGTTGCACATGAATGGTGGCATCATGGCATGGTGACTCTGGGGCATAATCAGATTACATCCTATGAGAAATTCACCGACAGATTGATTGAGAGATTTGACACTAGGGATCCCGAGTTACATTTCAAGGAGCTAGCACAGTTAAAATAGTCAGGTTCTGTGGATGCTTACATCGCCGAGTTTCAGCGCTTGTCTGTACTTGTTACTGATATCTCTCCTAGGAGATTGGTGGTGTTATTTTGTGATGGGCTTGCTGATCCATTACGAGGTTGGGTGAAGGGACATGATCCACTCACCTTAGCTGAAGCAACTAAAAAGGCACGAGATTTAGCTCCTTCGGTATACAAAGGAAAATACCATTCAACAGATTCTTCCTACCGCAAGGACAAAGACAAAAAACCATTTCAGAAAGAGTATAACAAACCCAAAGAAGGATCAAAAGGACTAGACAATGAAACCATGAATGAACTTCGAAAGAAGAAGCTGTGCTTCCACTGTAGAGAGCCTTGGGACTTATCTCATAAATGCCCTCTCAAGGCTAAGGCAAATCAAATGGAGTATTTTTCAGCAGAAGAGTCAGAGTCAGAGGTGGAGGATCAGCACTCCGATTCAGATGAAGGTAACACTATAGAGGAGAGCAGCATTCCTAAGGGTGATAGATCGTTGGCACGCTTGACAGGGGCCCAAAAGGCAATCACATTTAAGGTCAGGGGTACTATCCAGGGGCAGAAAGTGATCTCTCATTGACACTGGGGCTACACATAACTTCATAGATGCACAGTTGGTAGCTAGGAGAGGGTTACAGACCGAGGAGCATGATGGGTTTAGAGTCATGGTGGCTAACGGTGACAAATTATTGTGCACTCGGAAGATATCTAATCTTCACATTAGGTTTGGAGATGGCTATGAGTTGGAGGATGAGTTCTATGTTGTGGACATGGGAGATTATGATGTCATCCTCGGCATGACATGGATGGCTTCGCTAGTTGAGTTCACACTCAACCTAGCGAAATTAGAGATGAGATTCCAGCATGAGGGCAGAATTGTGGTACTTAGAGGACTTTCGGATGGAGGTTGCAGAATAGTGTCCTTGAGGAGAATGCAAAGACTTTTTCGTCATGATGACATAGAGTGGGCGACAGAGTGCTACATTATGCCAGCTTCACCAGAGCCACAGGAAAAGAGTCATCCACCAGATATCCAGAAGATACTTGATAGACACGCTAAAGTATTTGGCGATATTCCTCATGGGGTTCCTCCTGACGGAGGGATAGAGCATGTTATCGAGCTCGAGGAGGGAGCCAAACCAGTTATGATTACTCCATATCGTCATCCTAAGAAACACAAGGATGAGATAGAGAAGGTGATTAAGGATTTGTTGGAGATGGGGCATATCAGGCCTAGTAAGAGCCCCTTTGCTTCAGCAGTAGTATTGGTAAAGAAGAAGGATGGGACGATGCGCATGTGCATCGATTACAGGGCACTGAATAAGAAAACAATTAAAAACAGGTATCCCATTCCTAGGATTGATGAGCTAATTGATGAGTTGCATGGGGCATGCTTCTTCACCAAAATTGATTTGCGGTCCGAATACCATCAAATCAGGATGAGAGCAGAGGACGTTGAGAAAACAGCATTCCGATGTCACTATGGCCACTTTGAGTTTATGGTTATGCCATTTGGACTAACCAATGCACCCGCTACATTTCAGAGTTGTATGAACCAGGTATTCAGGAAGCAGTTGAGGAGGTTTGTCTTGATCTTCTTTGATGACATCTTGGTCTTTAGTAAGACCTGGGAGGAGCACTTACATCATTTGGAGGAGGTGTTATCTATTCTGGAGAGAGAGTCATTGTTTGCCAAGGAATCTAAATGCGAGTTTGGCATGACCGAGTTCCTTTACCTTGGGCATATCATTAGTGCAGATGGTGTTCGGGTTGATCCTGAAAAGATTAGAGCTATTGTAGATTGGCCTACTCCCACAAACCTTACACAGCTTAAGGGGTTCTTTGGTTTATGTGGTTTTTATAGGAGGTTTGTTAAGGGATTCTCACAGACTACTGCACCCTTGACAAATCTTACCAAGAAAGGGGCCTTCGTGTGGACAGGGGCAGCACAGAGGTGTTTTGAGCATTTCAAGCAGGTAATGTCTTCATGTCCAGTTCTAGCTCTACCGGATTTCACGAAGCCTTTTGAGCTTCATTGTGATGCATCGGGTGATGGGATTGGAGCAGTATTGATGCAGGAGAAGCATCCCATTGCATTCGAGAGTAGGAAGCTCCGGGGAGTTGAGAAGAGTTATTCTATCTATGACCGAGAGATGTTGGCCATAATGCATGCATTGGCCAAATTCCGATCATATTTGGTAGGTGGGCGTTTTGTGATCAAGACTGATCACAACAGTATTAAATATTTCATGAGCCAGCGTGATCTTAATGATTGGCAACAGAAATGGGTTACTAAATTGCAGGCTTATGACTTTGACATAGAGTTTGTCAAAGGTAAGAAAAACGTGGTGGCTGATGCCTTATCTCGGAGACCTCACTTACGTGCTCTGGCAGAGATTTCAGGAGATTGGAGAGATCGGATTATAGCAGAGTATGTCGAAGATGCTTGGGCTTCTGGATTGATTTCAGGTACCATACAGGATGATCGCTATGAGGTGATAGATGGATTGATCAAAGTTCAGGACAGGGTTTATTTGATTCCGTCGTCACATTTGAGAGAGGCGATACTGAAGGCATTTCATGATGCACCCACAGCTGGGCATCCAGGGGTCTTCAAGACCTACAGGCAGATCCGAGAGCGGTTCTCATGGAGAAGGCTCAAAGATGATGTTCAGAGGTATGTCAGGGAGTGTGCAGTTTGTCAACAAAATAAGGGAGAGCACACATTTCCTGCAGGGTTATTATAGCCCTTGCCCATTCCTGATAGGAAATGGGAAAGTATTTCGATGGACTTCATCACCGGTTTACCACGAGTGCAGGGAAGGGATTGCATCTATGTGGTGGTGGACCGCTTGACGAAGTTCGCTCACTTCTTTGCTATTCCGTCCACTTACACAGCAGCACAGGTGGCAGATCTTTTCTTTAGAGAGATATTCAGGTTACATGGGCTACCCAGATTCATTGTTAGTGACCGGGATAGTAAGTATATGAGTGTTTTTTGGCAAGAGTTGTTTAGGTTGTGTGGTACAGATCTTACACCTAGCACTAGTTATCATCCACAGACAGATCGGCAAACAGAGATTGTGAATAAATGGGTGGAGGGATATTTGAGGAACTATGTAACTGCACAACAAAAGGCTTGGATCAGATGGTTGCATATGGGAGAGTATTGTTATAACACCAATTATCATATGTCCATCAGGATGACTCCTTTCATGGCACTCTATGGTTATGAAGCACCTAGCTTCATGGATTTAGTTTTGGGGGACAGCAGAGTGCCCAAAGCCAAAAACTTATTGCAGGATAGTCAGGACATCCTAAAAGTGCTCAAGGAGAATATACAACAAGGCCAGAATCAACAGAAATTGTACGCTGATCAGCACCGAATAGAGCGCAGTTTCGAGGTAGGGGATATGGTTTACTTGAGGCTACAACCATATAGACAGTCATCGCTCAAGAAGAGCGGAGCTGAAAAGTTGAAACCTAGATTTTATGGTCCCTACAGGGTAATACGCAAAGTGGGCGAAGTGGCCTATGAGCTTGAGCTTCCAGAGGGCAGTCGGGTGCACAATGTGTTTCACGTGTCTAGGCTTAAGAAAGCCATTGGTCAGAGTGTAGTGCCTTCTGCAGATTTACCCCCTTTGGATGAGGAGGGGAAGCTTGTGTTAGTACCCGAGGCTATTTTGGACACCAGAGAGAGGAAGCTTAGAAACAGGGTAGTGAAGGAGTATTTGGTCAGATGGAGAGACCTGTAGGAGGAGGATTCTACATGGGAGAGTGAGCAGGTTATTCAGCAGGCTGGACTGAGATTGCTTGAGGACAAGCAATTTCAAGGGGGGCGGACTGTAATGTCCCCACTTTAGCAGTTGACCAAGCATGTGTGCGTTAGCCTTGTTCTACATGGTCCCGAGGGCTAACGAAGGGTTTAAGGGGATCCTGGAGTGTTTTGGCCTAGTCATTTCCAGTTTGGGCCAAAATGAAGTTGATTTACTCAGTTTCAGGCATACTTACTATTTTTAGTAAGTCAACAGGACTCAGTGGAGGCCAGTTTTGGTGATTGGATTTGATACTCTTCGGTGAGAGCTTTCCGACGAGCTATCACTTGCATTATTCGGAGTCCGATTGCTAATACATTTTAATGCCTGAAGTTTTATTAAAGTAACATTTAATTTAATTGTAAAATATTAAAGTGTTACTTTAATATTTATTTTATGGGGATGTGTACCCAAGGGAGACATAAGGGGATATTTTAATATATGTTTTATATTGCACATCTTTTATCCCACATTGCCCATGAGAGTTGAACCGACCCTTGGACAATAGAATAAAAGGAAGCGTTTGTGGCTTCATTAGACAAGTTGAATATGAGAAGAAATTGGTGTGTGAGTTGCAGATCCGTTCTTGGCATTTGAGGACGTTTATCCTCTCTTGTGACATTCTAGACGTCATTCCCTTGGGGTTTGGCCTTTGGAATCCATTGTTATCAGTTTCATTATCAGGCAGTTTAGTTGCATTTCCAGCTACAGGCAGATTGGGTATTTTGCTCATATCTTCTTCACTACTTGTCCAATGCTTATGCCGCTTGGAGAGAATGATTTTATGAAGGTAGTGGAATGATTGAAGGACAAAGTACTGTAGCGGCACTGTTCATGCGGCACTATTCACGCGACACTATTCACACGGCACTATTCACGTGGTACTATTCACGTCACTGTAGCAGCAAGTTCGAAAGCATGGGCTGGAGTATTATTTCATTAATGCTGGAGTAATTAGTGAGTTGATAAATCTGCCATGTATTTGGTTTTATTAATTCTGAAAATAACATTTTATCGGCAGCAGTTCATTGTCCACTTTGCATATTATTGTAGTTTATTTCTTGTTTATGTTGTATGATTCCTATTCCATGCACAAAACACAACAAACAAATAAATGTTTGATTTCTAGTGTTATAAGGGGTTTAAAACATTAAATGGAGAAATAAGAAGTTGAATGCAAACTGTTTGACATAATTCCTTTCAGCAGTGGGTTTAGTTTTTTTGGGGCATTCAGGGGTGTCCATTACATTACCCAAGAGATAGATCTGGTCCTTGTTGGACATTCTTGCCTCTTGTAGATTGGTTACTCTAAGAGATGGATCTGACCCTAATTGGACTTTCCTGCCTCTTGTGGATTGGTTACTCCAAGAGATGGATCTGGTCCTGGTTGGACGTTCCTACCTCTTGCAGATTGGTTACTCGAAGAGATGGATTTGGTCCTAGTTGGACGTTCTTTCTTTTTGTGGACTGGTTAGTCCAAGAGATGGATCTAGTCCAAGTTGGGTGTTTCTGCCTCTTGTGGATTGGTTACTCCAAGAGATGGATCTAGTCCTAATCGAACATTCCTTCCTCTTGTGGACTGATTACTCCGAGAGATGGATCTAGTCCTGGTTCGATGTTCCTGCCTCTTGTGGATTGGTTACTCCAAGAGACGGATTTGGTCTTGGTTGGATGTTCTTGTCTCTTGTGGATTAGTTACTCCAAGAGATGGATTTGGTTATGGTTGGATGTTTCTACCTCTTGTGGATTGGTTACTCCAAGAGATGGATCTGGTTCTGGTTAGACGTTCTTGCGTCTTGTGAGCCAAGTGAACAATGTCTATGTATATTCATGCATATACTCTATGTTTTCATGTGTACGCTTTGTATCTGGATATATTCGCGTGTCTACTTCGTGTATGCTTCATGTCTTCATGCATTCATGTGTATAATTTGTGTTTTCAAGTGTATGCTCCATGATTGCTCTATATTTTTAGTTGATATAGAAGAAGAGAATAACTAAGAGTGAACCAAATGGTATGAGTTTGAGTCATGGTATCATGCAAACATTGGTTTTTACAAATTCAATTACCACCATTATCAGATGGCCTTGATGCTTTTCTTTGGAAGATGAGAGAAAACTTATCTTAACTTAAGCTTTGCCTAGCTTCTACTATCAATCATAATTCAGATTCAAAATAAGGGAGAGAACATATATGATTATATCAGAGTTGTGCAACGGAGGGTGGATTACGAATGAAATTCCATGATCATGCAATCATTGCTTGAGGACAAGCAACTTAGGGAAGAGCGGACTATGATGTCCCCTTTTCTAAAATAATATTTAATAAATAATAATAATAAAATTAAAATATAAAAGAATAAAAATAAAATTAAAATATAAAATATAAAATAATAAAACTCAAATATAACATAATTAAATTAAGTTAATGGAGGGTCAAAAGGCATGAAATGAAAAGTTGTGACTCCCTAAAAATTGAGGTATAAACAAGGAGAAGAGAACTTCATTTGAAAGGGAAGAGAAGAAGGAAGAAAAAAGGGAAGGTGTAAAGCAAGGAAGAATTCATAGAAGAGAAAAAAGATATGAGAAGAGAACAAGTAACTTCCAAAGGGGCAGCAAATTTTGAAGGGTTGTGACTCTTCAAAAAGGTGGAATTATGAAGGTTTGTGACTCTTTCAAAGAGGGACAATTATGAAGGGTTGTGACTCTTTCAAAGGGCATAATTGATGAAGGGTTGTGACTCATCCAAAGGGTGGTAATTGTGGAAGGTTGTGAGTTTTGCAAAGGGCAGCCATGATAAAGAGGTGTGCCTCTCCCCCAGATTGGTAGATATAAAGGGGAGAAAGTTTCATTTGAGGACATCAAAGGGAGGGTAATTTGGGGAAAAATATATTATTCTCAAAGGTAACAATGAAAAGTGGTGAATCAATTTTAATCAAAGGTGGTGACCCTTTCACCAATAAAGTATACAAGAGATTTCAGTCCAAGCAAAAAAGGAGCGGCAACAATAATAGTATAATTCAGAATTTGAAAGAAGGCAGAGCAGAAGAATTGCATTTGATTAAGGAGATTGATCTAAGAGATCAACCTGATGTGAGAAATCAGACTTCAGATATTTATAGTATATACAGCTTATCTCATCTTATTCGAGTAAGAATTAAATCTCTAACTACCTTTTTGCTCCTGTTTCATTCTGGATTTGTAAATTTAGGGCAAAGTATAAGGTGATCCCGAAAGGGGATATTATAGGTTGAAATCAAAAAAGGTTAAATCACGAAAATTAGTGGCTGAAGGGAAAAGGACAAAAAGCAACATTAATGATCTAAGATAAGTAAAAGGCAAAAAATGTTTGTTGAAACAATTTGATGAAAGTTGGCTTTGACATAGATGATTAGGTGATGTGAGTTTTGATAATCTTGTCAAAATTAGGCCTATGAATTCAGTAAGACATATGCCTAAAATCACAACGCCTAAAAATATTATTTTTAAAGAATGCTAGCAAGGAAAACAAACAAGAGTAAGATTTAAATCCAAAGAATACTCGAGTTCCAAGCCCTTAAGAGTTACTTCATACTGTCTCTGTGGTCCCCACTAGAACTAAGGGTTTAAAAAATGAAAGCTTTTTTATACTATTTGTGGATGATTTTTCCATAATGACATGGGTAACATTTTTAAAGGAAAAATCTGAGGCATTTGAGAGATTCAAAATATTTAGAGCCATAGTTGAAAAAGAAAGTGGTTTGTAGCTTAAACGTCTTAGATCAAATAAAGGTGGTGAATTTATTTGTAATGAATTTGATGAATATTGTGAGAAACATGGCATTAAAAGACATTTTTCTGCAGCAAGAACACCAGCAAAATGGTGTAGCCGAAAGAAGAAATTGGACAGTCAAAGAAATGGCAAGAACTGTACTTAATGAAGCCAAAGTATCTGATAGGTTTGGCTGAAAGAAATTCGTACGGCAGTATATACTCTTAACAGAGTACAATTAAGGCCCAATAGTAATAAAACTCCTATGAATTATGGGATGGCAGTCTGCTTCTTAAATACTTTAAAGTTTTTGGTAGTAGATGTTTTATTAAAAGGGATGAAGATGGTTTCAGCAGTTTTGCAAGTGTGATGAGTGTAGTTTCTTGGCTATTCCACTCATAGCGAGGCCTACAAATGCTATAGCAATAGATTGAAAAAGGTTATTTAAAATGTTAACGTAAAAGTTGATGAAATTGAACATGAAGAATAACTTTAAAGAATCTATTGATAGCAAAGAATTTGAAAATGTTATTGAAAAGATTTTGAAAATAATACTCCTGAACATCATGTTGAAACAGAACCTGAAAATGGTAGTGAAATAACTTATGAAAATATCAATGAAAATTCTCCTGAAAAATTTGTGAAAACAAATCATCCTTAGTAGCAAATCGTAAAACACAGATGACGGAGTCCAAAAACAAAGAAGAGTTGCAAAACCAAATAATGAAGAGGTATATCTTTATTTACCATCTAAAATTGAAGCTAAATCCTATGATGAAGCCAGTAAAGATGAAAGTTGGGTCTAAGCAATGAAAGGGGAGTTGAGACAGATTGAAAAAAACAAAACATGGGAGTTAGTTCCTAGACCAACTGATAAGAATGTGATTGGTAGTAAATGGGTATTTAGGAATAAACTTAATGATGATGGAAAAATTGCTAGGAATAAGACTAGGCTTGTTTGCAAAGGGTATGCACAAGTTGAGGGTATTGACTTTGAAGAGACATTTTCCCTTGTAGCTTGCTTGGGAGTCATTTGAATGTTTCTAGCATTCTCGTTTTACAAGAATTTCAAAGTATGGCATATGGATGTAAAGCTAGCTTTTCTTAATGGAAATTTAGAAGAGGAAGCATATATAGAGCAGCCAAAAGATTTTCAGTCTCCCAATAAAGAAGGATATGTTTGCAGGTTACAGAAAGCCTTATATGGTCTAAAACAGGCTCTTAGAACTTGGTACTCCAAGCTTGATCAATATCTTCTTCAACAAGGGTTTAGAAAAGGTAATGCAAGTAGCAATTTATATTTCAAGTCAACAGATTGTATATTCTTGTCTCAGACTAAATATGCAAATAAATGCTCAAGAAATTTCATGTGGAGGATTGTAAGCCTGTGAGTACACCAATGATGACTAGTTGTAAGTTGAGTAAGAATGATGAGTCACCTGATACAAATCAGACAAAGTACAAGTCTATGATAAGGAGTTTATTGTAACTAAATGCATAAAGCTCTGACATCATGCAAGTTGTTTCTATGGTTGCTAGATTTCAATTTGCTCCTAAAGTTTCTCATATTGATGATGTACAAAGAATCTTTAGGCATCTAAAGGGAACTATGAATCATGGTTTATGGTATCCATGGACTAATGATTTCACTTTGACTGCTTAAAAAATGCAAAATGGGCAAGTTGTATCATTGATAGACGTAGCACTAGTGGTGGCGCATCCTTTCTGAGAGAGAAGTTGGTTTCTAGGTTGACCAAGAAACAAGAATCTGTGACTTTATCCACTGTTAAGGTTGAATATGTTGCTGCAGTTTCGTGTTGTACACAAGTCTTTTGGAAGAAACAAACTCTCAAGGATTTAAAGGTGATCTATGATAAGCATGTTTTCATTCTTTGTGACAATACTAGTGCAATTAATATTCCTAAGAATCTAATTCTTCATTCTCACAGTGAACATGTATCCATAAGGTATCACTTTTGGAGAGAAAAGGTTGCAGATCATGAGATCAAACTTGAGTATGTTGCCACTAAGGATCAATTGGAAGATATATTTACCAAACCCCTTCCTAAGGAGACTTTTTAGACTCTTCATCAATAACTTGGGGTTGTGGCTTCTCCGACCTAGTTCTGTTCATGTACAAGTGGCTGCTTAGGGGAGTATTTTATTGTCACATTTGCTGTCCCTAGCCCTTTGTCACCAATGTCACAGGAGCAGAAATTGCAGAGTTTATTTCAGTTTGTTTTCAAATTGGAATGGTGTTTTAATGATGTTATGCAGATGCTTTGATGTTGTTAAAGGAATATGTTCAAATTTTAGATTTGATGATTTTGGTTCAGACTGTGATGCTATGTTCAGATTATGACTTTGATGATGATTTCAGATCATGATTGTTTCATGGGTTGAATGTGTTTTGTTGATGTTTGGAGTATTGACATCAATGCCAAAGGGGGAGACTGTTCGAATATTTGTTATTGATATACAGTATTGTGTTTGCAAATCTGATAAAATACAAAAGCTGCGGTGGTCTCATGAAATCTATAGATTTAAATGATAGTATAATCTTGATAAAGAACAGATTTGAGATTAATGCTGAAAAGAACACGTTAGATCTGTATCTACATCTCATTTTGATCTGTGTTGAATGTTTAAGACTCAATCTGCAAACAAGATAAAGTCAGTTTGATTTATGTTGAATGGACAAAAACTTAATCTGCAAACAGATATGATCACAGAATGTATATACCTATAGAATGACTTGGACAAACTTTAGTTCAGTTGAAGTTTGATCGTGGTTAGTTCATTATAAGTCTGGTCATTGGCATCAGCTACATTATAGTTGAGTGGTTGAATCTATTTCAAACTGTCCTTGAAATTGTTACTCTGCAATCTGTACATGCTTTGCCACGCTAAAGAAATGCTACACATTATCGATTCAATTGATGTAAAAGAATGTTAAGTAATGAGGCTGGTGACAGTTGACAGGTGACATTTGGCAGTTGGCGGTTGACAGTTGACAGTTAAAACTGCTTAGGCAGTTAAAACTTCCTACAACTACATAGCTGATGGAGATGGGAAGCATTATTTAAATGATTCTCATGTCCGATGAGTAGTGTGGTTGAATATTAAGTGCCTTATGCAGAGATAGAAATGCGCTCTACAAGATGTATATCTTAGAAAATGTGGTGTAAACTTTTGCATCCTCTAAGAAATATTTTTCAGAATACCACAATCTGCAATCATTTCTGAATAGTGGATAGGTGAACGTCTTTTTGAAGAAATGTGATCAAGTAAAAAATGCAGAAAACATACAAAATCTGAGGTATACAGTACAAGTGCAACTTATTCATTGTGACAGTCTTTCAAGCAAACATTGTTAAATGGTGAATAAGGTTTGATATTACAGTGATTTGTAATATTTTGTTTGATGGAGTTGTGCTTAGCAAATGTGAACAGGACTTGCAGAAGGCAGATTGATCAGAAGATTGATGTCTTTGTGATTTATAAATCAAATCAAAATATTCGAAGGTTGATGTTATTCAGTTTGCAGCAATTTTTAATTGAATATCATCATATTTGTGAAGTTTGAAGTTGCAAATTTAAATTCGGTAAAAACTTGTTTTGTAACATCCTATGGTTGGTGCCTCAAGGATGCTGGGTTGGTGCTCAGATTGAGGAGTTTGTTATAATGAGAGTTGGTGCTCTTTAACAAGGAATTGGGTGATTCCTTAGGGTTGGTACCCATGAAGTATTGTAAAGCATCTTCACCTGTGAAGTTGAATGAGAATAATAGATCCTAGCACCATTTCTTTTCATGATCTTTCCCATCTTGGGTTTCCATGTATTTCTTATGCATTGGCTTCTTGTGTGGTTGCATTTCTTTCAGATTTCAGTTTCAAGTTACATTCCCAGTTTTCAGTTTAAAGTTTGGTAAACTTCATCAAATGCTTTAATTTGTAAGGATCTGAGTTTTATCTCTTCTACTGATTTGCCCACCTCCCCCACTTTCAGTAGAAGAATTGTGTTCTACACGTCCCACCTTTTTGTTTTTTTGTAAGAGAATTATGGCCCTTTCAAAATTTTATTTTACCTAATTAAAAACAAATGACAAAAAATACAATCATAACATGACATACTTGTAATATCACACCATTTACTCGTGGATAAGAGAATTGGTAGTTGTTTGAGCATTCCACATCCTATGGATGATTACATGCATGGATTGCAGACCCAGCAAGAACTTGCTGAGAACCCAAGTACTGTGTTTTCAAACCACGTGAGAAACTCATAAGCTTGCTCGCCAGCCATGCAAACAAAAAACTCACCCTTTTTTTCAAACATGCATGCTATTATTTGAAATTTTCCCTTTTTCTTCAAATCATTTAGGGGAAGGATTGTTTGCAAGATCAGCAGTTTGTTAGATGCCACCCATATGGAAAGGAAAGATTCATAAAAATTGAATATTCATAGCTAATGTTTATATATTGTAGATCTTTAAATTGACAAATTGCTAATAATGTAGTAGTATTATAGTCATAGGTAGTTTTCATTTTATTCTTAATTGTTTTGAATCTTGATTAAGAAATATTCAATAAATTTTAAAAATAGAAATAATTCACTCATAATTAATGTTATAATTTATAAACACTTGTTATTCTTTATTTTTAAACATTTATATAAAAATCTTAAAATATTACATTATCAAATGAACATTGGTCCACAACTTAAGTTATATTCCAAGAAAAAAAATTGGCAGTCAGATTTTGAGACAAAAGTTTTGAGATAATCTTACTGAAGAGACAATTTTCATTAATCAAATAACATTTGTTATGAGTTCAATAGGATGATGTATTTTGAGACTCATTTGATACCTTTTGTAACTGAATTTTGCTAAAAAAAAATTAATAAATTTTAGTGTTTTTTAAGTTGTCGAGTGTGTGACAAGTTTTTGCTCAGTCAAAAATTTTGGGCTTGTCAAGTACTCTCCAAGTCCAAGTCTACAAATGATTACATGGATTAAATTATAAGTCAAAGAATTAGCAGCACTAGGGATTATGTGTGTGTGTGTGTTTGTGTATACATTTAATTACATAATGTGTACATGTGTAATGTCCCCATTTTTCGTGAGCATCATAGTGCGTGGGATTAGTCTATTATTTAACCCTCATGTGCTAATCAAATGGATATAGGGTCTTTGTTGGCAATGTCAAAGACTATCTTCCCACTCCAAAGGTCACGGATGTTCACGTTTGCTCTTCGTTTGGGTCAGTTTGGTACACTGTAATGTCCACATTTGGGATCTTCTTCTATTTAGTCCTAAAACAATAATTACAACTTGAAATTAGAACTGTAACATTTTTATAAATATAAAATTATTAAATCTGAAGATATTTAGGACTTATCTGAATGCAAAGTTAGGACTTATCTTGATTTAACCGCAGCATCTTCCCTTCTCTTGTGTTGAGTATTCTTGTGTTCTGTAACGAGCCTTATCCTTAGGGAGAGACCATAATCAGGTTCTTAGCTTCCTGGGGAGGACCTCCTGGGGCTCTAGTTGCCTTATGGTCATTCTAGAATGGTCCTCGACTATGTCAACATCTCATTATGCTTCTCTTTTCCTAAGGCCTTATGGATATCCTCACTTAGTATATCCATCCTTATAATACTAGGGAGAGACTTTATCTCTTCCTAGGCCTTATGGATACCCACATTAGGTGTATCCATCCTTACATAGGCATATGTCATTAACTCTAACAGTATATACTGGCCTTCAAAGATATAATCTCTGCCTTAATTCCTTTCTAGAAATTTCAACATTCACCAAGAGTGTCCTTAATCTCAACCTTATTTGCTGGTTGATGTAAACTCTTATTTGATAATGATGATTCCCAAAACGAGGATATAAGTTATGATATGATCATAAAATCCTTAAATCTATTAAAGATTATCATATAGATTAACATGGCTGTGATCATATTTATAATTCAAATATATTGCAACTTTCAAATACATAATTTGGGTACATAATTAATATAATATAATTTTGAAGAGCCCAAGTTGGCTCTCTCTAAATATCCGGATTTAAATACAAAATTTGATATACTTAGCAAATTGTCACCCTCAAAATGGTTGGATCATTCAAACAATATTATGAAAATCTTATTACTTCCAATTATAACTTGCAAATAATAAAATTCTGAAAGTATATCCACCCAACTTAAATTATCCCATTCATATTAACATGCTTTTGAATATCGTCTACTATCAAAACATTTTTCTGTTATTAAAATTCATTACAACATATTCAGCAAATAATTCAATGGCACCTGAATCTTCCACCAAGTGCTCCTTGTATTGTCACGTCTCCCTGTGGTCATAACAAGTGACTGTCCAGAACAGTGCACGTCAAGTTCAGATATATATACTGGCCCAGAAAGAGGCGATACAGCCCTGCAAATGGCTTCCACGTGACCAAGACTTGGGTCACGACCTCCCTAGCATCTCACGTGACTGCATTGATTAGTGCGGTTCAGTCTCAGAATGTATACCGTTTCAAAAAGAGTTCACATCCTTGCTGGAAATGAAAACGTAGACAGAACACTGCTCCCACGTGCCTGAAAGTAATCACGTGCCAGTCCCTGTTGACAGATTTGAATGGAAATTTTCTATTACACTTAAATGTTCTTTTCTAAATCTAAATCGCAGCACAACAAACTCCAAGATCTTCGAAAATCCACCACTTTTATGCCAATCCAATAGAAATTAACTAGCCATCAGATAATAATATCAAACCCTTGAATTGATTGATTTCTCTACACCAATTATCAGCAACTCGAGTTCTCAGAATTTCAGTATGTAATTGATTTCAAACTTGATAGAACAAGCTTGCCTGTAGAATTAAATAAAACTTCACCAGAATAATTTCCGCCTGTAGAATAAATTTCATATAAGTCCAGTATACATCAGCATTGGATTTAATTCAAAATCAGCAGTGCGAAATTCACCATTAACACGTAATGGCTCAAATTGCGAGAAGAGGAATCCGTCCTCGAAACCCTAGCCAAGGCAATTCCCAAACTTCAACAAAATAATGATTGCATAATGAAAAATGAATGAAAGTGCTTTTTCGTGCAAAATATATAGCTTTTTCGAAAAAGCACTTTTTTTAATATTTCCCTTAATTGGCTTTAATAAATACTCCCACTTTATAATATAATATTATAAAGTCGTTAGTTATTAAATTAAATCAATATAATTTAATTTAATAACGCCTTTAAAATAAAAGCCACAGAACCATCTGCCTGCAATCATCGAACTTCTAACAAGGCACCAGAACCAACTGCCCAACCAAAAATAGATACTGCCCTGCCAGAAATAGCCACTGCTAAAAATAGACTTACTATAAATAGTAAGTCTCTCAAACTGGAGATTCACTGAAACTGAATCCTGAGATGTTTGACCCTCTGTGCAGACACCCTGCCAATCCTGGCCATACCAGAAACCTCACTTACTAAAAATAGTAAGTTGGCCAAAATGACCTGAACGAAAAGCAGATCTAATAAACTGAACCTCCAGAATGGGATCCCAATACTGGCTCCAACGTCTGACCCCCTCTGATCGCCCGATTAGCCTGTGAGGGTCGCAAAACCAAGCTAATCCCATAAATCTAAAAATAGGGGACATTACAATAATTTCAGATATATACTAGATCATCCATATATATATATATATATATATATATATATCTGATTTCATATTTATAGTTTATATATATATATAAGCATAAAGTATAATTCCAATTTCATTTCCATTATCTTATATAGATATAATCTATATATTCCACATATAAATATAATTTTGTTTTCGTTTCTATTATCCTATACATATAATATATATTTATACATATAATTATGATTTTCTTACCATTATCATATCTATATATAAACATTTAAGAATAATTCTGATTTTATTTCTACAATATATATAAATATATAAGTATAAGTATAGTTTTGATTTCATTTATATTACATATATAGAGAGACATATACATATAATTCTGTTTTCATTCACATATATATAAAGAGCATAGTTCTGATTTCATTTCTCTATATATAGTTTATATATATAAATATTTAAGTATGGTTCTGATTTCATTTCTACTATATATAGTATCACTATGATTTCGTTTCCGTTTCCATGTCTGCATATATAATCTATATATATAAGCACGTGGAATATACCGGATTTTCTTATCCTTCTAAAAAATCTGTTTATGATTAATTTCCTACCATATTCTCTTCACATCTATGTGGATCAATTTAACATAGCCGACCATAATATGTTATGTATCAATTTACCATAATGCAGTCTGAATATTTAAATATCTCATAATTATCTTTGTTACTAGTCTACATAATGTTGAAAAACAAGGATCGTATATAGAAAGAATCTGAATGCTTACTATTGCTTGATATTGCCGTTGTGATTGTAGAATACAATTGCCTTCGTTATTGATTGATTCTACAATAACAATAGGGTATATGTATATATTGAATAGTCATGTAATGAATAGACATGACCGTATATACTTATGGTCATGTCACTTCATTACATAACTATTAGTTAACATATCTTAACCAATAGTTTATTCATACTTTGTATAATATATATATATATATAAGTTCACACATGTGCATATTAATATATACTTACTTTTCAATTATATTATATAGTATATATATATATAAATATATCTATATTTATATGCATATCATGATTGTCTCGTCGTTTATTAAACACGAACAAACAATACTTTAACACTCCCTCTTGAGAGGGAGTTTAATAGAATTTGTAGAATCTTTTCATATCATGATATCCAGCACATCCGGGACAGACCCTTTCAGGAGTCGATCATGATAGACATCAAGATATCCGGCACATCCGGGACAGACCCTTTCGGGAGTCGATCTTGACAAGTTATTACACAGTAATAATCTCAGCGTTAAGATGTCTGGTCCTATCCGGGACAAACCCTTTCGAGAGTCGATCTTAACAATTATTACACACCAAGTAATAACAGAAGCAACAAGATGTCCGGTCCTATCCGGGACAAACCCTTTCGGGAGTCGATCTTGAAGCCTGGTTACTATTGTCAAGATCGTCACCTTGACATAGTAACCTATGTACACAGAAGATCGTCATCTTCACAATTCAGAAGGATCCTAATATGATTCATTTGGATACTAAGAAATCATATATTACATAATTCATGATATGAAGTATCACCTAACATGTGATACCCAATTTTCAATATCACCTAACATGTGATATGAGGAATCACCTGACATGTGATACCCAATTTTCAATATCACCTAACATGTGATATGGGGAATCACCTGACATGTGATACCCAATTTTCAATATCACCTAACATGTGATATGGGGAATCACCTAACATGTGATACCCAATTTTACATATCACCTAACATGTGATATGAGGAATCATCTTAGATCGTGATACCTAATTTCCATACCACCTTGATATGAGGAATCACCTTAGAGTTCTCTCTCAAGGAGAAGAATGCAATAACATACAAGATGATAGATGAAACTCCTTTTCATCTAAGGCTTCATTCTCCAACATGCCAAGTTTATCTCGAAGGTACACAACCTTACCTCTAGTAAGAAACTTGGTGAGAATATCAGTCATATGTTCTATAGGGATAATGTACCTTGAATAGCATACTTGTGCACTATATCTCTTATATAGTTTGCATCACTCTAGGTGAACCCCAAGTTATGTAAGAGATAGTATAAAAGTATTTTAGCCAGCACACATGAGACTCAATCTCATGATCATAGTCTTCTGGATGCTTCCTTTAAGGTCTTTGTAACAACCTCCTCACCTCCTCGTCCAAGGTTGTTTAGATGAACTATTATGCTCCCTCTGAATCTAATATCAACCTTCTGTGAGGAAGTTGTGTCTTTGTCCTATAGTCTGCATTATACTCTTTTCTTGAATTCCCAACCATCTATCTAGGAATATCGTGACCTAGATATCTTCATAAAAGCCTTCTAGTTCACATACATGGTACTACAACATGAAAATATCTTGCTCCAAGAGACTCTCATCATCTGATACATGATTATGTTAAAATTTTAATCATAACATTATTCATAGGAGTAGTTTCTCGTACACACATGTACTTGTCAAATTCCATAATAACATGAGTGAATGTAATAAATTGAGGATTTATCCCCACGCTTGGAAAGACCAAACATTCATGATAGTTTGGCTTCCATCTGAAGCTCCAAGTACATGCATCAACCTCTTGACCTTCTCATCCAAGGTTGCTTCTGATAGATTGTTAGACTCTCTCAGAATCTGATTTCAATCTTCTAAGCTCCTTGTCCAAAGTTACCTCTGAAGTGTCAGACTCCCTCTGAATTTGATATCAATCTTATTTTCCTGCAAGAGCATCCTTGGAAAAGATCAAGACAAATATATCTTATAGTATATATAGAAATATAGATGAGAGAGAGACTATAATGAGTAGATAAATGTAATATTCAAGGATAATAGATACTTATCTGCATATCAACATCCTTGACACAAGTTTCTTTAATGAAGGTCCATATCAAATCAAAAATACCTTCTCAGATTATTTGAGAGACATCCCCTCTTTACTAAGAATGGTTCAAATGGGAATGTAGCATTGGTTATTATTTCCCCCCACAATGTTCAATTCCCACTCTTATATCTTTGAACAATTTTATGTCTTCTTATAAAATGACTTGATTTCTCCAAGGGAGGTGATGCTCTATAATTAATGATGTCTCAACTTAGTCCTTAAGGACAATAGGGGTAAGCCCCTCTATCTCCAATTTGTAGACAATTTTCCCTTCAATATTCCAAATTAATAAGGAACTGAATCGTGATGAACCAGCAGGTTTAGGCAGATCGCAAATAAATTCAAAACATACCATCCACATCTTCAAAATTGAGAACGCCTAGCTTTGAAGAAGGTCCAAGTCTTCTTGCCTGTCTCTATCCTCAGCATTATGACTCTATCACAGGTTAAAATGATAAGTTCTCAGCATTGGAAGGATCCAATTTATTGCTAGTACAGGTTTATATCTTGGAGTTTCTTCGACTGTGCAATGAATGGACATGCAGTAGGTTACAATCTTCTCCAAGTGATGATCCCAATCAGCATTCCCCATGCCTCGGATCATTCGATAGCATCGATTGTTGTGGGATTAATATAAATGACACCTCTTATATGTTACACTCATCTGCAATATCTTCAAATTGAATGTTGCAACTTCTTATCCAGTAATTGGTACTACTCACTAGTATCCAATATGCGATCATCCAATACCTGTGAATTAACTCCCTCCACTCCTCCAGCTGTGTATCAACACCGAATTTATATCCAATATAATGAAAACGCCAACTCCAGCATTAAGGGGTTCTTTAATTATTTATTCAGTTGATATTGTTTTACTAACACCGATGAATATAGAAACAAAGATATATATATCTTTATAATCATAGATATCATGAATGCGTGCCAATATTCATTCGTGAATCTCATCTGTAAACATCATGCTTTCGAAAGGAACATTACGGTGATCATGAAATTTTCTATACTATAAAAGTTGACGTCATCACTATATAAACTCACTCCCTTCTGTACATAGTCTTAAGGCATGAAGAAGTTTAAACATATTCAAATTTCATCAGAGTTTGCACCTACAGAAGAAAAGAAAACATCGAGCATCTCTATGTATTTTGACTTATAGGAGAGTCGTCTTTTCCACAGATTTAATTTTAAGATGATACTCTGTCAAGCATACGCAATCATCTGTAGATCAACCATTGTTTATCGACTTGTCTTCTACAGCATATGTGTTCACGGTAATCCTGCTATTTCAGATAAATAAATAAATAAAAAATCAACTGTTTCTCTACAACCTATCTTTCTCACTGTTTCCTGCATTTCAAAAGGAACAAAAATCTGGCACAGGCGCCTAGTATGGTGTGAGGACAATTAAGGTAACACCTTCATTTAGCCGGTGAACCTGCTCTTATCTGCATCTGGTTTTATGTATTGAACTGGTGAGAGGAAGACATTCTAAAAAGGAATCGGGTGGTCTCCTGGATTGGATGCCCTAAATCGGGTGGTTGAAGATTGAGCACCGTCCCAAACTCCACCATGGGAATTTGATATCCTCTGGTGGAGCTTTTGTCTATTATGTTTGTATTCTGCAGGTGTGGAATCGGGATTTGCAGGGAGATGGGCGCGTGTTGATGCCCTAGGTGTACATATTTAAGTGTGCACCATTGAGCCGACTGTGTACAATCACAAACGGTGATTGGAGATCCAACTCAGCGCAAAAACCGATGGGGAAGACTCCTATGTGTGCCCCCTTGCAATTCCACGGATGCTCGGGGTTGTGGAAGAAAGGGGTGTCGACTGACGTGAAGCGGCAGTTCCAAATTGTACTCTTTGTTTCTGTCCAACCGAGTCACTACCGAGTCTCTCCCTCACCGCCTCATGTCTCAAAGGTTCCATTGTGATTCATGGGCCCGAGAGGTAATGCGATCTCCTATCCACTCTGGGTTCTTAAGACACCAGTCCACACCATTTCGAAACTACCGACTGTCAATACTCGAGACTCCAAACTCTGTATTCTCGCACACTCCCCAAATTTCGAGTTGTGACAAATATTCCTTTCCTAACTGAAGTGTCAATTAGGGGTGATGTTTTATTTTTATTCCTCTAGATCCAATAATTTCTCTACAGTTGACGCGTCTACACACATGTTCACCAGCGGCTACACATTCCTTTGGTCGACTATGTACTTCTCCTAGCGGCAAAGTCTTCCAATAGTGATCCTGGTCTTATCGATACCTTATTGACTAGAGTTTAATATAATCGATATTACGATTTTTGATTATAACAATATCTATATCAATGGTTCCTTTGTGGATAGTGTATCTGCCGATGGAATTTTATTTATATCATCGTAATTGATATTATCAGATACTATCAATATTTGCCATTTTCGGATACTCCCATAGATTTTGCATTATCTATATCTGTGCTTCGAGCCAGGGATCCTACTCTATATGCAGATTTAACTTACTCTCAAGCAGCGTATTAATTCTGTCGATCTGCAAGCATTCAATCCCAACCCTGTCTCGGTTTTCTTTCACGGATTTTCCATCATCTGCCAGGCATTTACCATCTCAAATAACGATGCAAATGGATCTCTAAACTCCTCTTAACAGGAAGGAATCGATCCATGTTGATTTCTTTTGATCTATTAATTGAGTGTATTTCCTTTTTCTGAAATAATCTTCAACATCTTTATTCCCAGGCTTCGCTCTGATACCATGTTGAAAAACAAGGATCGTATATAGAAAGAATCTGAATGCTTACTATTGCTTGATATTGCCGTTGTGATTGTAGAATACAATTGCCTTCGTTATTGATTGATTCTACAATAACAATAGGGTATATGTATATATTGAATAGTCATGTAATGAATAGACATGACCGTATATACTTATGGTCATGTCACTTCATTACATAACTATTAGTTAACATATCTTAACCAATAGTTTATTCATACTTTATATAATATATATATATATATATATAGGTTCACACGTGCATATTAATATATACTTACTTTTCAATTATATTATATAGTATATATATATATAAATATATCTATATTTATATGCATATCATGATTGTCTCATCGTTTATTAAACACGAACGAACAATACTTTAACACATAATATATTTTCAAACTTACTAAGAATGAAGCACATACAGGTATATATTTGTGGTTGCAGCAGTATCCAATCCGTCTTCTCAGATAACCAGCGATCCCAAACAAGTAGAACAAGAAACCCGTGTGGGTCTTTTCTATCTGTGATCAATCCAGCCTAACCCGTGTGCTGTGTGTGTTTTTTTTCGTTTTGTATGTTTTGAATGGATGCGTCCACATCCTTTCCTTCTTTAACTATATTTATATTTGTATTTAATTATTATTATATTTTGTTAACTATATTATAATTTAATAGTATATTATATTATTATATTACAAATAAAATGTTATATTAATAATATATTATTGGTAATTATTATCATTATATCAATATAGTATTATTATATATTAATAATTTATTATGGTCAATTATTAATATATTAATATTATCATATTAATGATAGATTATTTTATATTATTGTTTTATTTATTCATTAATTTATTTCATATTAATTATTAAATCCTATTCTAGGAAGGGAACATTACATACACTTACTATTTATAGTAAGTCATTTATCCAGCATTTCTGCATTTGGAAGGGCACCTGGACCGGCTTGCAGTGATGACCCTTGGCATCTTTGTTGATCAGGTATTTAGGGATTTACTAATTATAGTAGGTTAGGGGTTGATAGAGTTGGACCATTACTAATTTTAGTAAGGCAGTTGGAGGCACAGTGGATACAATGGTTAACTCTTAGGTTCAGTCAGAATTGAAAAATAATGATTAATGATGGAGTTATAACATTATAATTATAATTAAAGTTATACTTGAATAATAATTAATTATTAAGTGCATATCATTGATAAATTAGTGGGCTGTTGAGGAATTATTGATCAGAAGATAAGATGTAAACTGAATGTATGTAGTAGAATACAATTGCCTTGGTTATTGATTGATTCTACAATATACAATAACTATATATATTGAATCTAAAGGATGTCAATATGAACAGTCATGACTTATCATATATGATAAGCCATGACTATTCGTATTAACAATCGTATTAACATATGATTAACATTTAGTTCCCAGCACAAATATATTGTATATCAACTGGCGGCATGAGTAATGAATATGATAGTCACGATACATATCGTGACTATCATATACGAATAGTCCGATAGTATTGGGACTGTTCGTATATGCCAGTCACGATAAGTATACGTGACTTCCTTAGCATATGCCAGTCACGATACATATGCGACTTCCTAACCGTTAATCATGTTGACTTAAACAGTTGATTCAATAACATCGATACATATTAATTATTTTATATATATATATATATATATATGTATGTATATATATATATATATATATATCATGATTGTCTCATCAATTATTAAACACGAACACACAATACTTTAACACTCCCTCTTGAGAGAGAGTTTAATAGAATTTGTAGAGCTTTTCATATCATGATATTTGGCCCAATCCAAGACACTTACAGAATGTTGATCATGATGAGTTATTACACAGTAACAATGTAAATGCTAAGATGTCCAGTCCTATCCGGGACAAACCCTTTCGGGAGTCGATCCTAACAATTTTATTACCCAACAAGTAATAACATAAGCAACAAGATGTCCGGTCCTATCCAGGACAAACCCTTACAGGAGTCGATCTTGAAGCCTGGTTACTATTGTCAAGATCGTCACCTTGACATAGTAACCTATATACATAGAAGATTGCCATCTTCACAACTTTGAAATATTTCAATATTTTATTCATGAACAAAAATGTACATTAATAATTACATTCATATTTTGATCAAACCAATTTTCCTTCTGAAGAAATTTGTCTTTACTTTTGCAAGGGGTTTAGTAAAGATGTCTGCATTTTGTTCTTCAGTACTGATATACACCAGTTTAATGATCCTCTTGTCTACCATATCTCTCACATAGTAATATGGGATCTCTATGTGTTTTGACCGATTGTGAAAAACAGGATTTACAAAGAGCTTGATACAACTCTGATTATCACAATGAATAATAGTGGGTACTAAAGATTTACCAAATAGGTCAAAAAGTAATTTTCTTAACCATACTACTTCTCGAGCTCCCATGGATGCAGCCATGTACTTAGCTAGAAGTGCAGTGTAACATTTTTGTGTTCTAGTTCTTATGTTCTCTCTGAAGATTTGTGCTGGTTCCACATTGTTCTCCTCAAGCATTTTTCTAGCCCATAATGGTCTCTTTTTATTATTTTCATTATCTGAGCAAGAAGGTTCAAAGTCAAGGATTGTTTCTTCATTATTTATAGGTGCTGAATTCATGTTTGAATTGTTATCCTCCCTCTCTTTCTCAATTGAGGGATCTCTATCAAAAACTATAGAGAAGTTATCTTCATTATCTGTAGATAAGAATTTTTCTTCAAATTTAACATCTCTGCTTATTTCTACTGATTTCTGACCAGGTATATGGATACGGTATTCTTTAGAGTCCTCACTATAGCCTAGGAAAATACCTTTCTTGCCAGAAGGTTCTAATTTAGTCCTTTTTTCTTTTGGTACATGTATATACACGGGACAGCCAAACACCCTTAAGTGACTTAAATCAGGTTTAACTCCTGTGAATACTTCTTTTGGTGTGGTGTTTTCTAGTATAGCATGAGGACATCTGTTTTGAATATAAACTGCAGTGTTGGCGGCTTCTGCCCAATACGATATGTCAATATTTTGATCTTGCATCAAGGCCTTTGCTGCTTCAATGATGGTCCTATTCTTCCTTTCTGCTACTCCATTCTGTTGAGGATTATAAGCTACAGTATACTCCCTCTTAATCCCAACAGATTTACAATAGTTTTTGAAGTTATCAGAGGTGAAATTCCCCACCATTGTCTGATGAAGAATTTTAATTTTCTTACAGGTTTGGTTTTCTACTAGTGCTTTGAGTTCTTGAAATTTGGCTAGAACCTCACTTGACTCTTTAAGTTTAAAAAATATATCCATGATTTCCTTGAATAGTCATCCACAAAGATTAAATAATATAGTGCGCCAGAGAAGGGGTAGACATAGGACCACACACATCAGTATGGATGAGTTCTAGAATGTTATTTGACTTATGTTCACTTGTGGGAAAAGATCCTTTAATGTTCTTCCCTAACGCACATCCCTTACAAATGCTAGAGTGTTCAGATTTCAGGGAAGGTATGCCAGAGGTGATCTTAAACAATGTTGGAAGGGCACTATATCTAATATGACCTAGTCTTTTGAGCCAGATCTCATTATCCTGATGAACATTGTGATTTAGGGCTACCTTTTGTTCATTGCATAGCTTGTACAAACTACTATCTCTGGACCCTATATGAATGGTATTAGAATTTTGGGAAATCAAGTTAAGCAGATCTTCTAGTTGTTCCCTCTGTCACAGAAGCATACATGGTCTTAATCTTTCTCATCATTTGAGATTAGAATAGAAATCCCTTCATAGTCTACTCCCTCTCATTGGGAGAGCCCTCTTGTTTTGACTTTTCTTTGTAATCCTTGATGCTACCATCACCTGCATAAATGACTCATCAACATTCCTAATGAACCATTCTTCTTTTCCTACAAGAACATCCTTGGGGACCATGAAAAGAACAGGACCATAACAAGGCAAATGACTCTTATTGTACATACAAGGATACAAATAAGAGACTGACTACACCAAGCAAATAAAATTAGTACTCAAGAGATAATAACCAGAAATATACTTATCTTGTTAAGAAAAATGTGGAACCAACAGAAATATACTTATCTCATTAACAACATACTTCCTGATGTTATCTGCTTCTTCAGCAGGATACCACAGTTGCCCATCACTGCATGTACCCCCATAGTTCTCCCACCTGAGAACAGTGTTTACAGATAGGAAGGACTCTTGATTTTGAATAGAACTAGTACAACATCTAGAACCCATTGCCAATCTCTAAGCACGCTGTCTTTCTAGAACCATAACTATTGATTGTTCCTCAAAGGCCCCTCAAGCAATAGCTTTCTTGAAGATAGATGAGCTTCTATCATAAGACGATGTTCCCGATGTTCAGATAACAATTTTATAAGGATGTCCACACCACCTACACCTATCATAGTTTCTGATATAATTCTTGTTACTTATGCCATCTTCAGAAGTTGAAAGTTATTCCCATGGCTACATCAATCATGCTTAATATATATATTACACTGATATTTCCTGGGAGAAGTGTGCAGCCTTGTGAATGAATATATGTTGCTGATAATGATACCAACAAATTCTAATTTGCTGATAATCATGCATGTCACATTATTCTTCTTTGTAAATATTGATCAGAGGTTCACAAACTTTCAAATTCCAATCATATAAACTCCATACGACAGCACCAAATAAGTATTAGAACAACTTGATGAATCAAGCTCACCAATAGTTGATATGTATTTGCTGGTTCTTGGTGAACTGAGGTTGGCCTCATCACCATACAGGTTTATTAAAACACGGAACCGGCACTTTCTTATCACTGCAAGGCCGAGTTCAACATATATCAATCTTCAAACAATATTTACCATTACACTCCGTAATATACTTACTGTATCAACTCTCCAATCCGCAATGACTGTTGTATGACTTGCAGTTTATTCATGGACTGGGAATGCAATGTATGTCAACACGAACTGTCGAAGCACGGGAATTTGTGATGGCTCTATCCTTCACACAGGTTTTCGGCTACACCAAATACTCTGCGCACACCCCACTCAGTCTCCTACAAATGCGACTGTCAAAACATGGCTCTCGGCGTCTACGTGGGCATGAACAAGATTACCAACCTCTCCAACTTCGAAACCAGTGTGGGTTTTGATGACGGTTCTTGAAACCGTTGTAGATTTTATGAAATCGACTCAAGATTAATATTCGGTATTTGAAACATTTCTCTATCACCCTAAACCATTTCCAACTCGGGTCTGTCACCAAAACCCGATTCAACACAATGTTAAACTTCTGTCATAAAAATGATATCAAGAACTATCTAATGTCACAACACAACAGAGCCTTTCAAGATCGATCCACAATCACCACAAATAGCAAATAAAATAGACTTCACATGCACACAGTCTGTAATGCTGTTATGAACCGTCCATTTCCATGGGACTGGTTACGAAACTGATTTCGATAAACTATTAACTTTACCTCTCTATCACAAACCGACACATAAACAAAATGGATTCTACAAAACATTAAATTCCTTTCATGAAACTCGAATACAACATAGTTCAAAGTTTAATCCATCTTGCATTTACGCAACCATGCACGAGTTTAAGAACATAGGAATTACAAATTAGAAAAACGAAGAATCAAAGATATAAATAGAAATTTTAGTTCTTCTTTTCATTCTGCAATTTCCCATTACATCGTGTCGTACTCCTTCATCAATTTTCAATCATTCTTCTCTACTAATGTATTTCCTTTTTTTGAAATAATCTTCAACATCTTTATTCCCAGGCTTTGCTCTGATACCATGTTGAGGAATTATTGATTAGAAGATAAGATGTAAACTGAATGTATGTAGTAGAATACAATTGCCTTGGTTATTGATTGATTCTACAAAATACAGTAACTATATATATTGAATCTAAAGGATGTCAATATGAATAGTCATGACTTATCATATATGATAAGCCATGACTATTCGTATTAACATATGATTAACGTTTAGTTCCCAGCGCAAATATATTGTATATCAACTGGCGGCATGAGTAATGAATATGAAAGTCACAATACATATCGTGACTGTCATATACAAACAGTCCAATAGTATCGTGACTATTCGTATATGCCAGTCACGATAAGTATACGTGACTTCCTTAGCATATGCCAGTCACGATACATACGCGACTTCCTAACCGTTAATCATGTTGACTTAAACAGTCGATTCAATAACATCGATACATATTAATTATTATATGGTATATATATATATATCATGATTGTCTCGTCGATTATTAAACACGAACACACAATACTTTAACATGGACTTTATTTAAAAGGGAGTTTTAAATGTTTAAAAGTATACTCTATAACAAGTGATAAAGTGTTATTTAAAGGGAGATATAAGTTTTAATAAAGTATACTTTATATTTCACCCTTAGAGGGAGATGGAGTCGCTCCCGAACATTGCTACTGCTACGACTAGGGTTTCTTCCCATCGGCTTGCTCATGGTGACGATTGGAGTCCTCTACAGGGGAATGGGGTGCGTAATGGGTTGCAGGTTTTTCAAAATGGGGTGCATAGTGGCCAGCCACAGGATGCAAAGAATGGAAAGTAGTTTAAAAATGGTGTTGGGAGCGGCCTCACTATTGATGCTAGGGTTTTCCTGGTGCCTCAATCCCACACTGGGACAGTGTAGACACCTCCCAATACTACTGGAGAAGGTTGTTCCAACACGGCAAATAGTATGCGAATGGGTAAGAAGTCTGTGTTATTGAAGGGGGAGCAGAGTGGTTTGGTGGATGACCGGGGGAAGCCGTCATTAACAAGTGGGAAAAATGTGGATGCAGCCTTTAGAAGAGGGAGTGGAAAGGAGCACACGCAGTCTGTGATGGGCTATCAAACGCAAGGTTGTGGAATGGCAGGTAGTGTGAAGGTTAATGAAGTCGAACTGAGTGGAGTGGTAAGTGCTTGCGGTGGCTACGGGGATTCAAATCTGAATAAACAATGCCAATAGAGGGAAGGAATGGGGGATTTAATCAAACCCCATTTGACTAGATCCATTACGGTGGACATAGCGAATGATGTGGAGTTGGCAGTGAATCACGATGTTGAAGTTTTCTCCGAACAGAGATTGATAGGGCGTTTTAGGGGTTTATGGCCGAGTCTCAATGAGCTCCATAAATGGATCTCAGAGAACTGGGAGCCCGAGCTAGAGGGGTATGTTCAAATTTATCCATGTGCCAGAGGTTTCTTTATTATGGTCTTTGAAAATGCTCAGGACAGAACAAAGATTTTATGTGATAGCATTTGGAGTTGGGAGAACAAGTATACGCTGATGTTGAAATCATGGCACCCAACTTTCTATCTAGCAACTGAAACTTTTGACATGATTCCACTATGGGTGAGACTTTTGAACCTGCCTTTACATTACTGGTTTGATTCATGCCTTGAATTTATAGGAAACTCTTTAGGAAATTTTTTAATGGATGGTGAAGGATCTTCAAATCTCTAACACTCTACCTATGCTCGCATCTTGGTGGAAATGGATATTTCTGAAGGCCTCCCAGTAGAAATATCTCTCAAAACTTCGAATGGTTGCTAGACACAGCTTGTGGATTATGAAGGGGTTTCATTCAAATGTAGGAGGTGCTTTCAAATAGGACATATGGTAGCCTAGTGTTCTGAACAAAGATTGGTTAAGGCGGCTTCTTGGTGGAGAGATGTTTCGCACCATCACTATACAATGGAGAAGAAAGGGGAACAACAAAAGAGTTATTCTCAAGTAGTGCATGGTGAGGCATCACAACAACAATGTGGAGAATTGAATCAGGAAGCTCCTCTTCTTATGACCAATGTTAAGGCAGGCATGGATGATAATGAAAAGTTGGAGACTTACAAGAAGGCTGCTGCTATGCCGGAAGGAAGAGAAAAGAAAAGCCCTGTAGGGTCCCGAGACAAGGTGGTCGAACTATCGGATGAAAATCAGACACAGCATGCAATAGCAGCCTGGGTAAAGGAAGTAGATCTGAGGATAATCTTATGGCATGGCAAGATGAGGCAGCAAAGGTGGAAGATGGTTGGGAAACCATGAAAGGAAACAAAGGGAAAAAAGCAAAGACACCTTTTGAAATGATTCTCCGCTCTCAAAAGAAGGGTGGAGACGAGCAAAAATTGACAGCTATTATTATTTTTGTATTTAAAGGTGCTTTCTGGTTTGTACCCCTTAATGGGTCTCTTGTAGTTTGCCTTTCTTTTGGGGAGGTGGCTGTCTTGGATGTAGCCATCCCTGGTTCAGGCCAAGCTCTATCCCAAGTGATAAATAAAATATAATTTGTTACCAAGGAAAAAAAAAAAAGTATACTTTATATTTTAATGTGCACATCAAAAGGAGGTGAATATAATTAAATGTTATATTTCAAATGCAACAAAAGAAAATACACTTGTAAGTTATGAGAAGAGTATTCATGAAGCCTCATGATCGATTTATTACTTGGGAGTTATAAAAGCCAAAGGCAAAAGGAAATGGGTTCATTCTAGATGCATTGTTTATTGTGTTTGGGTGAAGAGAAATTTGGAACAAGGGTTTCAAGTTCTGATCTTGTAGAATTGAGAATTCTACCAAGGTGTTTGCACTTTGAATTGGCAAATTGATGCCAGTAAATTGTGTCAATGGATGGTTCAACTTCATACAGAGCCATCAATGTGCATTGATTGGAAAAGTATATACCAGGTTTGGGAGGTCACCATTGATCATATTGAGATGATATTGCATTTCATAATTTCATTTTGCATTTTCAGTTACCAGGCAGCTAGTTGGAGGTCATGATTTTGCTCATGGAGGTTTATTCTTGCATCGATTTCATATGGGTATCTGTACATTCCATCTTGTGAGACTTGGAAATGATTTTTGGTGGAAGAAAGGAGGGTTCGCAGCTGTTATTAATTTATTATTGAAGCTGATATTCCAGAACAGTGTCGGCTCATGCTGGGGACTGGGTTGACTTTAAAGAAGGTCTTCATTAATTGCATTCAAAGTTGCCCATCTACTTCAAGCATAGGCGGACCATTTATAGCAGGTTCTTGCATCTTGTTAAGTCCATTTGCATTGTTGTATCAATTGCTTTAGGTAGTGCTATAGGTGATCATTTATATCAGATTGTGGCATTGTTTGGAAATTCATTGGAAAGCCAAGAGTCTTGGCTAATTAATATCAGTATTGCCCTATAGTTTGCAAGCAATAAGGAGTATTAAGTTGCATGCCTTATGTTTGATATAATGTTCATATCTATAATGCTCAAAATCAGCATGTTAGTTTGCATGCCAACTGTATGACGAAATGTCCATTGGCTGTAGGTGTGATTTGCATTAGTTTAAGTCATGAATTGCATTTGAAAAAAATACAAAAAAAGACTTGCATCTCATTTTTAGTTTATGGTTAAACTCTTTAGCATTCTTTTCAAGCATCTTCTCTTCATCAGCAATCATCAAAACAACAAACAATCAAACTGAAACAAAGAGAAGCCAGTCAGACTTTGCAAGACAAGTGTTTGACAACATTTCTTGAGATTCAAATTTGCACCAGGAATAGCAAGGTATATTACAATGGTGAAGTTAGAACCTGTTGGGGTTCTTACAACATGTATATATATACACACACATTCAATCAAGAAGATTTACTTGCTCTGCAAAATTTGTATGCTTCAGCTTTCTTGAGCCCTATTAAGCAGTACTTAGTGTTAATTTAATGGAAAATAAAATAAGAACCAGAAAACATATTTGAATATTTGTTCTAGCTGACAAGTTAGGAAGCATCTTGCCCCATTGAACTCATTTTATTTTAGTATAAATTATGCTTTGTTTTCTCTTGATTAGACAGGGTATGAGTCTTTTGACTTTGAGACAGCAAAGATCATATTTACAAGAGTATTTTGATGCCAGCCAACTAGAGATTGGCATACATGTGAGTAGTATTTGTAAGAGAAGGCATCTATCCTAAACAAAATGTGAAGACATTGTTTTAAAGTGATAGGGCTATAATTTTTCATGGAAAATGTACACAAATTGGACTATGAGTTGATGTCTTGTATCTTACAGTTTAAGGGAACTGTAGCCTTACCAACCAACTTTAAATATCTGAGAAATTGTTGGCAAAATGGCTCCATTGAGACCTGCATTGCCATCTCCTTTATACCTCTAAGCCAAATGAACCATCCATAGTTGTATAACCATGCTCCTAATAGACCAACCACCCAATAACAGATTGCAAAAAGAAAAAAAACCCAGAGAAACCAAAATTTCCATTTCACTCAAGTTGATTGAAGACACTATCTTTAGAGTAAAACGAGACCGGAATGGGAATGTGAGTTGGTGCCAACAGCAAAAGCGTATTGTTCATCTCAATTTTACATGGTGTGCATATTACTCTTAAATACTTGGAGGATTACCTGAAAAGATGATGACGTGAATGATAAGGGGACTCTCTTTACTTTGCTGTAAAAGTACTGTCACATATGAGACATCTTGACAAAATAAAGACATAAAAATACAACTGGGTACAACCATAAGTATCAGAAGATTATGTAAACCTTTCGTTTGATAACATTAGGCAACCTTCCTCCAATTTCTTCAGAGTAACCTCTGCACCTTGTTTGGTTTTGAAAACAAGCAGCGCTTGACCTATTTAAACATGTCCGAGTTATTGTCTCCCATAAATGTTCACTAGTTTAGCCTATAGAGTTCAAAACAGTATAATGTACAAAGTAGATATAGCTTGTATGACTAATCTAGAAATTGCACATAAGAACCCTACAATTATAGAAAACTGTTCATAAACATTCCCAAGCATACTTCAGACACAAAAACCAAACTGCTGCAATCTTGGATATCTACTAAATTAGCCCACTAAGCTATCAAAATAAACTTTCCAAATGAGATCAATTTTAGTATTAATTATCATCCAGTATTACATGTGTGATGTTAAAAAAAAAACTAATAGGATTCTTACCCATTCCTGGAATGGACACAGCATTTTGTGGTATGACCTTTGCAGTACAATGTTCTGCAAATACATTCCATATAATATCCTGCAAAATATCATGCAACGTAAGAATTACTGAAGAATTACCAATAAAAATGAATTACAACAAAGCATGTAAAATCAAGGGTTTGGCATACTGCAGGTTATATTGAAAAACCAGCAACCCACGTGATCAGATGGAACTAGGATGACATTAAAACAATAAGAAAAGTAAATGGTCAATAGGTAAAGCTTCTAATACACCTTGCAAGTACTGAAACATTCAAAAGCTAAATGAGTATTTGCAGGACTCACAAGCATTGACATGTTCAGAAGCCAAACGAGTACTTGCAAGCTAAGTCACAAGGTTCGAATTTGAATTTGAGTTCAGCAACAATAAAGTTTGGATAAAGTTTGTGAAGGATAAAAAATATGGAAAACAATTCGACAATAAATTCGCCTTAAATGAATTTAAATTTTAAAAATATATAAATAATAAAAATCTATTCAAGTAAAGAAAATAATTTAACAACACTATATTTGAAATTAATTATATTATAAAATAAAATAGTCAAATGCAAAATTAAATACATTACCATGAATTTAAGAACATTGTAACATAAATATTTCAAAATTTTAATTTTAATTTGTCAATATATAAATAATAATATGTTTAACTTTTTAGAAAGAAGTCGACTTTAGATGGACTTCATTTCTGTCATATGCAAAGTGTGATGGACTTTTCCAATGTATGCAAAGTGCGATGGACTTGTTTTAGTATGTAGGGGCAATGGACTTTATTTCCACTTGTATCTGCTCTAGTTGACTCTCAATAATGGCTTATGGCAGTTGTTCTGGGTAATCCTAAACCACTATCCTCATCTTTTTTGTCTCTGTTTCTTGAAGATGGATAAAACGCCTAAACCTTACACCACTACCCTCAGCTCAAATACTTCATTAATGCCATGTACGATGGAATTGTTGTGATTCTTGAAGACTAAAAAATTCCTAAACCTTGTTCCATATGAATTTGAAGACGAACTTGAATGAATTTTTTAAATTTTATAATAATTCGCCGAGCCTTGAACTTCATATAGAAACTTCAACGAACCTTGTGACTAAGGTTGCAGGTACAGCTCAGCCCTAAGTTATTAATAACTATTGCTACAAGTTTTTCTCACAAATATTGTCATTTCTCGCGACTCAAGAAAAAACTCATCTGCTAAAAAAAGTTCATTACATGATATACTTTCTTGTACCCCATATTTTGTAATTTCCCCATTTTTGCACCTTCCTAAGCATCAGTTATTTTCAGAGATTAGCCTATTATCACTGGTCCCCGTGGACTAATATGGTGATTAGAGGGCCCTTTGAAGGTGATTCAAGGTTATTTAGCTAACCCTTTGGGTGTTTATTTCAGTCATCAATTTATTTGTGGTTTGTCTTCTACAGGTCTTTTAGGCTCCATTTATACACACTTTCTATTTTTAGTAAGTCACTTGGGTGTTTGGGTCCATACTATTTATGGTAAGTCATTTGGATGTTCAAAGGGAACCCTGCTTATATCTGAAAAATTGGCAAGATTAGTTATTGGTTTGATATTTGACATTGAATGAAGTTAAATCAATTTAATTTAATTAATTAAAATATAATCTAGCATTGACTTTAATATAATTAATTAGATTAAATATATTTATGATTAAAGAGGATATAAGAAGTCAAGTGTGCATTTAATATATTGTCATAAAGTATTTAATTATTATGCCAAATGGGGTACCAACATATGGAGGTATAAATGATATTAAAGTAACTTTATATTAATGAAGACATTATATTAGGGGGTCACTTCATTATTATTTCTCATATGCTAGTCAACTATTAAAAGGGGGAAATTTAAATAGGGTTTCTGGAAACATCATGAGAGGATTATAAAAGAGGATTTGAGGTAGTCATTTGTTCTATACTTGGTTTATTTTATTTTTCTCTCTAAGAAGTTTGGGAGCTTGGCTTTCAATATACGAAATCTGAGGACAAAAACCCTTGGAATTTCTCTGTGGTTTGGACAGAAACCCAAATCCATCTTAGGTGTAGATTCACCTAGAATTCACCATTGTGCTCATTATCAAATTTTTGGAGGTTTCAACTGGAAATCTTTTTGGAAGGTTTGACAAGAATTGAAGATAATTGCAGTTTTGATCATGGCACAGCTATAGCATTCATTTAGCATTATTTTCATGGTGTTTTGACAAGTATTTATGGACAGAAATAACTTTATATTGTTGGAGCTGGGGTTTCAAAACCCCATTTTGGTGATTGTAGCAATTTCGAAGAAGGATTTGGCATATTTTGATAGTGTTTGGCATTGTTCAGCTAGGGTTTGGATAGCTACTGTTATGTCCCATATCGAGAATAAAATTGAATGATAAAATATAATAAATAAAATTAAAATAAACCAATATATCATTAATATAATAATATAGTATCATATAAATAAATAATATAATATAATATAGAAAATTAAATAAATAATAAGTATAATTATAAAGTAGTAAAATAAATAAATAATAATAAAATGTAATTATAATATAAACAATGATATTAATAATCATTGTAAATGGTAATTTAAATAAAATAATAAATAATTATTATTATTATAAATAAATAAAAATATAGAGGCATATCTCTAACATCTAAAGGTGGCAACCCTTCAACATGCAAATGTATATAATGGATATCAGATCCATTCCTCCTGGATTTTATATATAGAGAGGAAATAAATAAAAAGAATAATAATAATAATAAGAGGTGATTATTTAAATTTCAACAGAAAATAAGAAAAGAAATGTAGGAGAAAATCAAGGAGGAAATATAGGAGAAGATCAAGGAGGAAATGTAGGGGAATATTAAAAGGAAAGAAACATTGAATAAGCTAAAAATAAAAACATTGGAAAGAAGGTAAGTATATCTTTGTTGAGTTAATTTATTTATAAGAATTGCATGAATTAAATATTAACAATAATATGAAATAAACTTTAGAATAATAGGTTATGAAACAAACATTGAAATAATGAATTATGAAATATAATAATAATGTTATAAAGTAAACTTACATTTGAAATAACTTAACTCAAATATATTGATAAATAAGTAACTAATATTTATAATATGAAATAAATACATTATATAGAGAATTATGAATTCTAGTGATTATAAGTATAAAATTATTTAATAATAGATTTTCATGATGATAGGTTATTGAATATAAATTATATATTATTCAGAATAAGCTTTGAATTAAATATCAAATATGTTATATAAGTTTATCCATATATTTATTGTTTATATATTTAAGTGGAATCAGAACTATGCATCATGGCATGTATGTTTACTAATATTTTTATTATACAGAAGATAATAATATATACTCAGCTAATTCTTTAATCACTCACTAATAACTATTAAGGGGATAGGGAGTATGTACATAGGAAGAGGCAGGTAAATTGGTCACATGATGGAAAGATCCCGAGATGGGTAGAACCTTGAGGGAATCCACTTGTAGACTGTGCATGCATCCTAACACAGTAAATCCTCCATCTTTCTTAAGGTCTATGATTAGGAGTGAAGTAAGAAATTTTTGCTTAAATATATATTTTTCCAGGAATGTGTTTTTCACTATTTTTCTGCGAATGTTTTTCTGCTATTTTTCCACAAATGCTTTCATTTAATATTTTCCCCCATGTCACCTTTAAATAAAAGACCACTTTGAACCTAACACTTTATTTTAAATATTGGTCTTTCCATAGTCCCTTATAAAATAACATAAAATAAAATAACTTTATAAAAAAATAACTTATCGTTATTTAATATAATAACTCCAGACTTGATCAGAGCATAGTTGGGAAAATACTGAAAATCTAATTTTTTTAAATTTTCTATGTTTCAATAAATTGCATTTTTTGAAGGTTTTCAGGGCATTTCAGGGTCTGGACACCTCAGACAAGGCTCACCTCGATGTGACCTAAATTTGGTTCGAGATTTATTGAATACCTTTCCAACGAAGTAAACGGTTTGCAATTCGGAGCTAGGACTAGAAAGTTATGCCTTCTCCAAGTGGACCTATTTTTATATATAGTTTTTTTGATAATTTTTTATAGTTTTAATAGTTTATTTGTAATAAACATTATGACTCTTCATTTCATTTCCAAGGGATTCTTGTGACCCTTGGGATCCATCAGATTTGTATAAACTCCAATTTCGAATAGAATGGATCACTTTTTGGCCTGCAATCTTGTTGTTAATCTTCTTAGTTCTTTACATCGAACTTGACAATACTGCAGGTATCACACCAGCTATTGTAATCTGATTTCTTAATTCAGATCAAGACTATATCAAACCTCAAGATGAACACCAAAGCCAACTCCGCTAGCATTACTAAAAATGTCAACTCTATCAATGCTCATCACTAACTTGCTAAAAATAGTAAGTATATGAAAAAGTGCCTAAAAAGGCTCTAGAAAAAGGCATTGCGCTCCTTATACCAGTCTGAACAAGAAACTGCTCCTGTCAACACCTCCAGGATTCCCTAACCCCACTCATTAGCCTATAGGAATCGCATGAATAGGATAATAGTCTCTCCACACAAAACTTAGGAAGGGGACATCACATGGCTCAAAAGATTGTGACCAGCCAAGAGGAAAGTGATGAAATGATACCTAGAATGAAATCTCAGTCAACCCGTAAGTTATAAGCATGAATATGATATCTAGTTATTCTCAAAAAGCAGACCCAGCACACTAAGAGAACCTCTAATCTCTTCAAAACTCAAACCACACTCGAAGAAAGCACGCACCATACATAAAAAAGATTACCTATATCAGAAAATCGTAAATATCTTCATCTTCTACAAACCCAAAATCACCCACAAAGCCAAAATGGCTAACAATCTCAAACCAAGAACACAAACCAGCTAGGGTGGATGTTTCACCACCAAAACTAGCAACCTAGAAGAGGGACTTCATCCTCAACCAGCAAATGAAGAACTCCTTGAGCTCATTCCAACAGCATCTCCTTAAGTTGTCAAATCATCCAATATATCCAAATGAGAGCTATAACTCAAAATGTGAGAGACGAAGTAAGGCAACGTGCGTTTGAATTTGAATTACTTTCCCTCTCATTTCACTTTGAAATCAACATGAAATGAACTCTAAAAGCTTCAAACCATCTCATGAGCTCACAATAACATTTTTAAAACACATTATTCCATCCTTCAATCTTGGCATCACTTTAGAAGGCACTAAATAAACCTTTTAAAATATTAAAACACCTCGTTTACCTTGGCATCACATAGAAAATCCAAACTTCTATTTAAAAAACAACTTTAAGTTACCACTTCCCTAGGTGTTGAAATATGGGAACGCTTTTCATGAACGTATCACCCTCACTTAAGTTATAAAGTAACTAAATAAAAGAACTTAAGTGACATCAAAATATCAACCTGAAAACCTTAGAACTTGCCAAGGCACTAAATGGGAAAGTGTTGCACCTGAACTGAAAGAAGATAGAAGCCAAGACTAAGTGCTAAAATTAGCCATATGCTAAAACTAGAAAATTTGTTGGAATACTCTTAAAAATTCTGTTAAAGCTGTCCGCAGACCCCGAGTCCCCTAACCATATCCACTTAGCCTACAGGAACTCAAGAATAGACTAAGAAAACCTCACATTGAACTAGTTGCAAGAAGGGGGAATTACAAAAGGAGAAGATCATGAACAAACAAAAGAGAAAGTTTACAAAAATATGGAGAAGGAAACAAGATCAAGAAAATGAGGTGGAAGAATCTATGATTGTGCAAAATTCACTTTATGGACAAATATGAGAAGAATGAATTCCCGGGGAGATAATCATTGCATTATATTTCAGCTCCTTGGAGAACACAAGTCACAAGGTGAAGTCTCAAGAAGTATTAGAGAAAGAAAAGATATGGTTAGAATGAAGAATGAGAATACTATTGTAGCAGCAGTGGAAGAATTTTGCTTGATTATGCCATAAAGACAAGAAAAGAGAATGATATGGTAGTAGCAGGCTACATAATAGAAGTTTACTGTACAATGAAGTGAAGGAGAATTAATGATAAAGAGCCTAAAAGACTTGAGATAATGAGAAAAGGAGGAAATCATGGATTGATGATAAAGGTTTGTTAGACTAAACTTGATGAGAGAGATTTCCAAGAGCCTAATAGGAGGATGAGAACAATCCAAAGAAGTCTTTACCTAAAGAGAATGGTTGTATATTTGCATTTGACAATTTTGCTACAACACACAGGCATGTGTTGGCAAAATCAAAAGAAATTGATAGTAGAATATGTTCAACTTCACATATAAAGGAGTTCATGTTAACATAATATGTAATGTCCCCTTTTTGGAGTACATTATATTGTGCCAGGTTGTTAGCCTTTTCACCTTGGCCCGGAGGACTAACCGTGGCATGGCAGTGCACCAGGAGATAATTGGCCGAGGGGGTTTCAGTTCCAGGCCAATCGGAGCAGTTTCCGCAGGTTTCCAAGGTAATTACTATTTATAGTAAGTCAGCAAGGGTTCAGAATTCTCGGTTTTTCAATAATGGACTTGGATCGTCTCGTCATGAGCTTTCCGGCGAGCTATCACACGTCGGCATCCGAGCTCGTTTGGGCCCTCGTTTTAATGCCGGAAGTTTTCCTCACTTATTTATTATTTTACTTTATAACTCAACGGTCATTTATTTAAAAAGTGACTTAAAGTGAAATTATAAAGAAACGAATTGTCCCCTTTTTTTCCTTATGGGATTAGCTTGGTTTGGCGACCCTCACAGGCTAATCAGGCAATCAGAGGGGGTCAGATGGTGGAGCCAATGTTGGGATGCCATTCTGAAAGTTCAGATTATCAGGTCTACTCTTCGTTCAGATCGTTTTGGTCAATTTACTATTTTTAGTAAGTGGTATTTTGGGTATGGCCAAAATTAGCAGGGTGTCTGCACAGAGCGTCAGATATCTCAGGATCGAGTTTCAAAGAATCTCCATTTTGAGAGACTTACTATTTAGAGTAAGTCTATTTTTAGCAGTGGCTATTTCTGACAGGGCAGTGCCTATTCCTAGCTGGGCAGTTGGACTTGGTGCTTTGTCAGAAAGTTCGTTGATTGCAGTCAGAAAGTTCTTGAGCAAGTGCTGCAATATCTTAAATAAAATAAGTGGATTTGGAAGAGACTATTTCCGATTCTTCACAGTGGTATCAGAACTATTTTCCTGCCATCCTATGGGGTCTGGATTCATTTTTATTCAAAAGTTTTTAAAAGTGATCAGCACTTCTATTTTCTCTAGCCATGGATAAATACAAGAGATCCAATTCTGGGAGTCATGATAGCAGTAAGGGAAATAGAGCAGAATTAAATGCTTTAGTAGAAAGCATTGAGAGATTGAGACTGCATCAGCAGAGATTAGCAGAGAGTTTGTCGGATCCAGCTACAGTAGACAAGGCAGCGAGATATATGGTCTCTGCCTTTAGAAGACCGACATCGAGTTTGCAGGGGAGAAGGCTAGAGTTTTCTCCGATAGTTGTCTGTGATGCTGATGTTCCTGCATCTAGTTCAGCACCTACTATTCCCATTCGCAGTGCTGATGATGGATTTATTGCACCGAAACCAATGGATGCTTCAGTGCCATTGGTTGACAGTAGTACTGAGCATCACCAAGTTGAGGCTCCCAGAGCAGTCACTACAGATTGTACGGTGGCAGCTGATGTTGCAGTTATCACTGAGTGTTCAAACTCTTTCATGGAGGGAGTTATTATTGGAGATGTTTATGTCAACTGTAGTAATGTTGCTCCAGTTCAGGAGGCAGTTGCTTACTTAGATGGGACTGAGTCATGTACGGAGTCTTCCAGTGGTGAGGTTGGAGATTTGGGCATTACAGCGGGGTCAGATGATGACAGGTTGTGCTCCAGCATTATTGGTGCACAGCTTGACGTTGAGTCATGTGTGCAGAGACATGTGTCCGCAAATGAGATTTCAGCAAGAGATGTGGGAGCTAATAGTATAGAGTCTAGACACATCTAATGACACTTTTGAGGATGCTGTGAGTTGCATTGGAGATGACACCCCCTGTGAGATGTTGGGTGATGACTGCAACGAGTGTATGAGCTCTGACAGCTCAGAGATTTTTTATAGCAGTCGCAGTGTGGGATCAGTACAGGAGACAATGGTTTATTCCTGTGTTGAGGATGTGAGCATGGAGCTTTCTAGTGATGACACTTAGGATGGGAGTGTTGCAGTTGATTTGGGCGACGTAGTTTCATGCCACAATTTAGTTGATTCACATGACGACATTGAGTCGTGTATGCAGCCAAAGTTAGTAGAGGAGATGCAGATAGATGATGTGTACACTAGTATTGCAGATATCCCCAATGTTGAGAGCGAGGATGATGAGTGTTGTAGTATTTCCGGTTTTCTATATCTGACTTTGGGTGTAGATTCAGTGTTGTCATATGGTGGTAGTGTGTTCCAGGATTATGTGTTTCAGGGACTCACAGATGAGGACAGGGAAGCTTATGAGTGGAAGGAGTTTGTTACAGCCAAGGCTTCCACTTTTAGAGACAGGGTTACTTCTTCGGTAACTCATGAGGATGTGTCTCAGGATCTGGACTGTCAAATGGTTGCAGAGGATGGGGTAGCTGGAGATTGTGTTGAGTTAGATTCAGCAGCAGCTTCCTCGGGGTTAGATGAGGACGTGTCTGATGCTTGTACTCAGAGTGTAGAGGTGTACTCAAATGTAAGTACACAAAGAGAGGGTGATCTTGAGGGGAGTTTGTTGGATATAGCTTAATCTCATAGTGTGGACAATGCATTTGAGGTGGTACATAGGAGGCCTGCTGTGCAGAGTCATCATGTGACCAGCCAGTTGCGAGTTGATGAGAGGGATATTTCTTCTATTCTCGAGCATTTTGATGCCGCTCGTCAGTTGCTAACTGTTTATGGTTGGGGCACTCCTATGGCAGATGAGTCCAACAGTGGTTACCTTTCATTGACAGAGATTCACTCTTTGCATGAGGCTGTCAAGATTTTGAGACAGAACTATTTACAGATGGTGGCCGACCGTGATCACCTAGTGGAGTGGGGGAGTACAGCTTATGAGGCACTGTTGGATAGAGAGGAGGAGGTGAGTGAGCTTACTCAGGAGCTCACAGTGACTATTGAGGTTTTAGAGGATACTCAGCAGGCTCTTCAAGAGTCGCAGATCCGATTAGAGGAGGTGACCGTGGAGTTGGAGCATTTACGGTCTACACCAGCCCCGGACCCAGTTTGATTGCACATTGAGGTGGTTGGTGGTGAGTTTGCTCCTACGGTTGGTGATGAGGGACATGATGCTGTGGCTGACATACATGTTCAGGATATGGGAGCACTTGGTACGAATGAGGTAGGAGTACCAGATGAGACAGGCTCTCAAGTTGATTTGCTTCTTTTAGCTGGGAGTGAATCTACTTCATCATCTCACATAGTTGATAGCACGGGACAGTTGGTTGTGCCACATTTGCGAAGGAATCAGTTGTGGATTGCGGGGGAGCGAGTTGATGCTTCCACATATAATTTCTACTACACCGAGTCATTTATGGAGTATCTACTTGAGAGTGCAGACATGCGTCAGGATTCTTATAGAGTGTCTGAGGGTACTCTCATCCGAGGCTCTTGTGCTATTCGGAGGTTGGTCGGGAAGATTGTGGAGACTCTTTCTACTATGCTTCCCCACAGGGATTTTGAGGTTGGGTTTGTTGAGAGGGTTGCTCAGGTTCTTACCCAGCCTACAGTTATGCGGAGTCAAAGATTGGAGCCATCTTTTGATTTCCGGTTTGATAATGATGAGCCATTGATAGAGATTGGGGATTCCTACCGGCATTTTATGGTGGGGTATGCTCATCATTTTTCTTTTGACCCACAAGTGGATGATTTGATCTCACGCAGGGGTAAACCGGCTCCAGTATCTTACCATCCATTATGGGATGGATTAGCACCATCTTTTACAGATGGAAGTGGCAGTTGCAAATTAGACTACTTGCAGTGTCCACACACTAAGGACTGTTTATTAGAGGGCAGAGTTGATAACGGTGATTCAGGCACATTTGGTCACTGTTGTTTTCCCAGTGCAATTGGGTGTGAGTGCTGGATAGACAAGGACTCAGGTTTTGACAGAGTTGTTATTTCAGATGGGTTGAGTTCCGTTGGGTTGTTTTCAGCATCGACATCTACAGTTGGTTTACAAATGTGGTTTTCAATGGTGTCTGTTCTGTTGATGTTGGTTCTTTCTTCACAGGAGTTTGGTGAGGATCAGGACATTACTTGTGACTATACTTGGGATCCGAGTGGTTTATGATGCTGCTTGTTTTTCCTGATTGCTTGAGGACAAACAATCTTGGGAAGGGAGGACTATAATGTCCCCGTTTTTAGACTTATGGGATTAGCTTGGTTCGGTGACCCTCATAGCTAATCAGGCGATCAAAGGGGGTCAAATGGTGGAGTCAGCGTTGGGATGCCATTCTGAAGGTTCAGATTATCAGGTCTACTCTTCGTTTGGATCGTTTTGGTCAACTTACTATTTTTAGTAAGTGGTATTTTGGGTATGGCCAGGATTAGCAAGGTGTCTGCACGGAGCGTCAGATATCTCAAGATCGAATTTCAGAGAATCTCCAATTTGAGAGACTTACTATTTATAGTAAATCTATTTTTACCAATGGCTATTTTTGGTAGGGCAGTGCCTATTCCTAGATAGGCAGTTGGACTTGGTGCTTTGTCAGAAAGTTCGTTGATTGCAGTCAGACAGTTCAGTGGCTTATATTTTAATGTGTTATTAAATTAAATTATTTTGATTTAATTTAATAACTTATGACTTTATAACTTAATGTTATAAAGTGAGATTTTTTTTAAAAGCCAATTAAGTGAAAATATTAAAAAATGCTTTTTCCGAAAAAGCTATATAACCAACTCGAAAAAGCACTTTTCATGATCTTTTATGCAATGATTATTTTATTGAAGTTCGTGAAGAATACAGCCCTGGCTAGGGTTTCGAGGACGGATTCCTCTTCATTGTGATTTGAGCCATTACGTGTTAATGGTGAATTTTGCACTGCTGATCTGTGAGTAATTAATTCTGCTATTGAGATTTAATACCAGTGCTGAGGTATACTGATTATGGAGAAGATATTCTACAGGTGAATTTGATGTGATCTCAATGGATTTGAGATGTGTTTGCAGAGTGTCATGTCCCCTCTTTAGTGACATGTCATTTTTCAGTGGATTTGCCTATCATGGACTCTCGTAGGCAGATGGTTTTGGTGAGAGAGTCATTCTGATAATTATTTGGGGATTGGATGGTCTTATTTGCTTTTGGAGAGATGGTGTTTATCATATTTTTATTATAATGTGTTATGTGGGGCCAAAATGTTATAATTTTGAGTTGAGTTGCACTTTTTTATTTTATAAAGTTACTTTTTATATAAAAGTGCATTATAAAAGGATTTTATAAGATTATTTTATGGATACTTCTAGAAGTTCTAGTGGCTTCTTATAAAAGTGAATAAATAGAGTGCTTGGCCTCTCATTTGGACATCCCATGACTTGAGTTTACACTACTATTCTCTTTGAGCATTTGTGGCGCCATTTTGGTCTGCAGATTGTCATTTGATCTTTAGGAACGGAGTTTCTTAAGGACTTACATAACTGAGGAGGTGAAATATCCTTTGAAGGGTTGCACTTTGGAAGTGGTATTCAACCATTTCAAGTTGAGCTTATTTGGAGTCCTCAGACTTACCTAAGGGTTTGAGTTTTTTATTGCAAGAGGAAAAAAAGCAGATCCGAAAAAGCAAAGCCAAAAAGCAGATCCGAAAAAGCAAAGCGAAAAAGCAGACCCGAAAAAGCAAAGCGAAAAAGCAGATCCGAAAAAGCAAAGCGAAAAAGCAATCCGAAAAAGTTTTTGCTACACGTCTAATTCAGTTTTCAAATTTTTAGGATAGGGTTTTGGAACCACATTTTTGCTCATATCTTCCTCATTACTCAGTATATCATTCTGGGTATTTTTTCATCGGATTTCTATCGTCGGGGAGATAAAGCTAGGTGCATTTTAGAGTCCCAAAATACCATGATTTATTTTTAAGGAATTTTCAAAATTCCTAGACATTTTTGAAAATCTACAAGAAAGTACATTTTCAAATTTGGGGTGACTTTGGCTTGGGTGTTGGCATCTTCAGCACTGGTAAAAATTATTGCAGCCATCTACAATCAGGTTCCTCACTTCTCATTTGGCATTTGGCATATTTTCTGAGAAATGTATGTTTTCAGCTAAGTACAAAATATAGCTTTAGCACTTTACTATTTTACTTGTCTTTGTTTGCCATCTAGCATTATTGGTATCAAAGGAAGGCTAGGATTTTACAAGTGAAAGGGCATTGTAATTTTTAGTCTATCTATATTGCAAACCTAGGGTTTGATGATCATATTATTGGCTGAAATATGTATGGCATTGTTGCAAATTGTTGATATATGAATGGCATATGGTTTTGAGCAATTTCCTACATCATTGATAGTGTTTTAGATGGTATTTGGTTGCTATCTATTATTCTGAAATTTTGGGACAGCGAACTCATATATTGCAAAATAATTTTCTATCTACATTTTGAGTTACATTTTTGAGGGGTTTTTTAGTGGCCTATTGGTAAGGGTCATTACACAGAGGTTTTGAGAATTATTTGGGAAAGGTGTTGTGACTGTTCAGAATTGATACTGGTATTAATTAATTGGTGCTCTATTAAAATTGATATGAAGCTCGAGTTATCTACATGCTGTGTGATTGAAGTATGAATCGAAATTGGATTGGGAATTAATTTCACTCACGTAAGAGGTTGTGAGTCTACCGAGTATTGTGTGTGAGGGAAACCCTCACGTCAGCCTGTTCCCTTTGATACGGCACTCCTACTGTCGTTTTTTAATTAATTAAGGCCTGCGACAACAGCTGGAGCTCTCCTCTTTCACGTGCAAACATTCTGGGAACCAAAGATAGCCGCGTGAGGAATGTTGGTGTCTCGGCAGTCTTCTTTCCCTGCTCACGGGCTGCATAAGTGTCCAGGCAATACGCGGCAGGGGTTTGAGATTTAACGCCAGCCCAATCACGCCCCAGTATAGCAGTCATGCGAGTCTCCAGCAGGGACGTGGTCACTAGCAGAGCAGACGCGGGTCCATACAAGACTGTTATCACATGTACGTGGGTGGGATAATATGGCATCAATTAAGGTGGCAGATTACCAGGTGCCAATCATTTAGTAATAAATTGTTGTGGTGTATTAGATTTGATATAAGAATAAATTGTGTGCATTCTGAGATGTTTAAATAATTCAAGTTTTGTTATTTGAATTGGATGTAAATTGAATTCTTAAGTTGCAATTAAAAAGATCTTGAGCAAGTGCTGCAATATCTTAAATAAAATAAGTGGATTTGGAAGAGACCGTTTCCGGTTCTTCACATGAAGAGTCGCAGTGGGGAAACTGAAGAGTCACAGCTGCTGCCATAAGAGGAGGTTGAGAGTCTCATTTCAGCATGTTTCAGTTTATGGATATTACTTCTCTTTGAGAATTCGAGAAGCTTCAGCTATCGAATCAGAAATCTGAGGACGGAAACCTTCAGCATTTCTTGGTGGATTGGACGGAAACCCGATTCATCCCGGTGCGGATTCATTCAGAGTTCGCCATTGTTATACCAGGTTCCTTTCATCCAGTCTTACTGTTCTCTGCTGTATTTCAGATTGGATATTATATTTCTTGGTTATTGTATTGCTGATGTATAATACAAAACCAGATTTTCCAGGTTGTTTTAGGAAAATGTACTTGCTGGTTATATAATTAAATCTACTGGTTATTCGAATATTTCTATTGGATATTTGCATGTTTTATTGATTTTTGAATTTGCATGTGATTTGGTTGAGAAAATTTAGTAAATGGCCGGTTAGGGTCATTTCATAATAAAACCATGGAAAACATGGATGGAAGAATAATGAACATCCCTTTACCATCAATGTAAATGAGGAAGAGTCATAGAAAGAGGGAAAATTACAGCAAGGGAGAGTTATAAGAAGGAGATTATTGTTGATGATGTCAAAAGGAAGTATTATACAAAGAGGGAGTTCTCTTTGTGATAGTGCTACAAATCCCTTTGCCATTGATATCATGGGGGGAGAGCTAGAAAAAGGGGGAGCATTAGACAAAGCGAGAGCATTATGTTCATGCCATATTCACAAACAGTTTGATGGCAAGGTTGACATTAATGACAAAGGGTGAGATTGTTGGACATGTTGTCATTGATGTCAAAGTTAACAAAATATGCAAAGAGATAATTATAATGAGCTGATCCCTTATCATTTATATATATAAAGGTTAATAGCCCAATTTAGAAGACAATGAATCATGTAAATGCAGAAGCAATTCAGATGTTTAGAAAGCAAAACTTCAATGCGCAGAGATAAAGGACTGAACTGATTCTATATTGAAGATATACTAATATATGTGCAGCAATGGAAGATAAAGTGAAGGGATAAAATAGCATTACACTACAGGCTGACTCATTTTAAATTAGAAAATCAATTTAAATTAATATTGTATGCTGGACAACCCCCATGTTTGTCACTTTCTTTTGGATTGTCAAATGCAAAATAAATATAGTATTTTATGCAGCAGACCTCAAGATAGAAGCGCTGGAATTAGATGATGCTGGCCCCTCTTGAAAAAGATGCCACCTCTCTATGAAGTCGACTCTTTTGAGTGGTATAACTATAAACAGAACATAAAGTGGAGTTAAAGGTGCAAAAAAAACAATGAGATATCATTCAATCTAGAGAAAATAAACAGCAGAATTACAAGAAGGATTGAGCAGATTTAAAGCAGAAATGTATGTAAAAGAATAAAAGCAGATTTGTAAGGAAGATATGAAGAATATTGCAGAAAGTTGGAGAAAATTACTGTGGATCTAAAATATATGCAGAATTTTGAGGACTTTATGAACAGACTTGTGAAGTTTTCATGAGCAGATCTTGCATATTTCATAAGCAAATTTATTGGGCAATTGTGAGTGAGTTTATGAAGGTTCATGAACAGATTTAAGGAAGATTTGTGAGCAAAGTTTTAAGGAAATTTGAGCAAAATTTTGTGAAGGAGATCTATTCAAATAATTATCATTCATTGAAGAAACTATACTTGAGAAGGTGAATTTGAACACGAGAGATTGGTGCCTACCATAAGAAGAGATTGGTGCCTCTTACTGAGTTGGTGCTCAGTTTGGGGATTGGTGCCTCCAAAGGGTTGGTGCTCACAAATTGTATAAGAAGGGATTGGTGTCTCTTGTGGATTGATGCATATGAAGACTATAAGAGAGATTATTTATATAGCAATTTTTTTCCGTAGTTTTCTCCCATAAAGGTTTCCACATAAATTTCGTGTTGCGATTGTGTTGTGTAGTTGTTGCATTTTAAATTGTGCAACTGATATGCTTATGGTATTAAGTTCTAAAAAGTAGAAAATGGTACTACATTGATTCAGCCCCCCCCTCCCCTTCTCAATACAATTGTGTGCTCATCATTTTCATTCCATTTATTTAAATCTGTAGCTTTTTTCAGGTGGAAAGGGATTTTTACCAATGTTGCAGCTGTCATACAGACAACAATGCATTGCACAAATGTCAACACATTGTGCAAACATCCTCATTAGGAAACTCCAAAGTTCAGCTCTAGGTTCCATTTTATTTATTGTTTTCTATTTGGTATTAATTTCTTAGATTGTTGTTTCAATTAGTAGTTTAAAATAACATTTTCTATTCAACTCTGAAATGTTTTAGCTATGTGAAATTTATTTTCCCCGTTCAAAATAGTTTCTAGGATAGTCTAGTTGTTTTTTATTCTCTTATGTTAAAACAATAACAAAAACACTTTAAACATTACATTTAAACTAAACACACAATTCATCCTAGAGTAGTGTAAGAAAATCATTTATTATAGAGCAAAGTAAACTTTCTTGGTTAGATCATTTTTTCATACTTCACATTTTGGTGAACATGACCTCAAAACAAAATCGAAAAAACTAAAAGCTTAAAAAAAAAACCATATAACACCACCATCTACATTTTTTATTGTGTGTTGTGAAGCCTTTACATAATGTTTTATGAGCTTCGCAAACCAATCTATTTATTCCAACAAGGTTGTTTGTAGGATTGTTAGAATCTTAATGTGCCTTACACAAAACCTCAATCGCCTCTTGTAAACAACCCTCCTTGGTTTCTCAAATTTTCTTTCAATTCAAATAGCACAACTACCCACTTCTCCTCCTGCTACTTATCACAATTTTAAGGGAAGCTTCCGTCATGAGGCCAACCTTCACATCCCCCCTCATTTTGAGCTGCAGCAATTGGAGAAACATATAGCTAACTATCAATCTACATCTAAAGTCGTTGATGAGGTGCATAATAGTTATGGACCCATTTTGGAGTCCATAAGAACACAATTGTGCAACCATACACAAGGCCTAGATTCCTTGTGTGGCATAACCCTAATAATAAATAGTGATGTATATGTAAAGAGCCCAACTGGCTCTCTATTTAAACTGACTCTTTTAGAATTTATTTCAATTTATTTCTTTTGTATTTTTTTTCAAAGCAAACATGAATTTGATAATTTTTCCCAAAACCATATAATCATTACAGCATCAAAGAACACTCTCTTAAGTTCACCAGCATAAACAATGGCCACAATAATGATTCAGCATATAACATTTAAATCACCATAATAACTTAACATGAATCTTAATTACAATGGCACCTTATATATTTATCAGCACTCCAAAAGGTGACGCAGTCTGATAATGAAGATGAATAAGCTGTAACCTCTTGGTATGTCACTTCCAATGCTTTTCCCACACACAAAACAATCACCAATCACTGCTACACTACTCAGGAAGTTCACGCAGCAGCCTACAATATTGTACGCAGCCCCAAATTAACAGTCTTCATGCCACTGCATTCACTGCAGACCCAAACACCATGGTAAGGTCGCTAAATAGGCCAGCTATCATCAAATGTTTGAAACGCAGCTTCCAAGTCTAAAACACAGCTTCCATGACTGAAAACGCAGCTCCTTGTGCAGTCCACAACCCATTCCAATAATGTACGGCAATTATTATTCCTTGCAACATAAATATCAATTCTCCATTTGATAACTAAATAGCAATCCAACTCAAGAAATCTCTGAATGAGCTCCCTCCATTAATGAAGAGCAAGCATCAAACCCTCATTCTCAAGAAAAATTGATTTCCTTTCTTCAAACCAACTTTTCACACTTCTCAATTTTAACAAATAACATAAGGTGAATGAAAAAGCTCTTCATGTTTTATTTATAAGCTTTTTAATGAAGGCTTCTCATTTACACTTTTCACTTAAGAGCCTTCTTCAACACACCATCGAATTATAACATATAATTGCATAGTTATTAAATTAAAGTAGACTTAATTTAATAGCTTCAAATATAATGCAATGTTATAACAACTTATGACCAGAACATCCTGAATTCTGACATAGCATCCAAATCAGACACTGCCCTGCCAGAAATAGCCATTTGACCAAAATAGACTTACTATAAATAGTAAGTCTCTCAAACTAGAGATTTCGCATAAGGAACTCTAAATCATCTGAAACCCCTGCCCAGGTGCCCTGCCAAACATAGCAATACCCGAAATACCACTTACTATAAATAGTAAGTCATCCAATCTGACCCCAACGAAGAGCAGACCTGGCAACTAGAACCTCCAGAGTGGAATCCAACCACTGGCTCTACCAACCGACCCCCTCTAACAACCTGATTAGCTTACGAGGGTCACTGAACTAAGCTAATCCCAAGAGTCTGAAAAACGGGGACATTACAATATATAACTCAATGGTTGTGTAAGTATACCCAGGGCCAACATTCAAATATAATGCAAAATCAACTTTCCACGTATATGCCTATTTCGAATGCATACATGACTCCTTCAATGTGTATGGCTACCTTTGTGATTCGGGCATCTAATCTCACATTTTCATATGGATACATTCCTCAAACACTTTACTACCTCCAAAGTCCTTCCATCCAATACTACAATGAAATGAGAATTGTTCTCAGAACCTTCTTCTGCGACTCTTACTAGTACTACTAACCCATTGTACACTACAAATCCTATAATAAACCAACTGATAGACAATGTGGAAAATTCGCAACAACTTGCTTCATTTTTCACTAATTAACAGCCTCTCACAACTACATGCTACCACTGTAGTCAACTCTTTGCATTCTCACCACAGCCCTTCATGTGGGAAATGATAATTAACACTTTATCCTCTAATAGATCCTATAGAGGATGTTGCTCCTACTTTTTTTCCATGTCATCTTGTAATCCATTCTTTCATTGATTACTTGAGGTGTCCCTGACTCACTACCATCTAGTGCCACTTCAACCATCCTTGAACTAAAATGGGAGTAGGACGATTTACTTGATTGAGGACCTTGAGAGCATCATCCTCATCTTATTGCCAAAAGTAAAAACATAGATTGATTACCAAGATATTCAATACTAACAAAGGAGGGAAAGTATCCTCAAATAAGAGATACAAGAGATCTATTCATAAAGGATAAGATTGACAACAAAGAAAGCAAAGGATAAGAATGACAACTAAAATAATTAATGAATATTCCTAAAATTTATCATAAAGACTTAATTGACCATTATAAACTAAAATTACAATTTTACTTTAATGTCTTATTTGTTTATAAGTTTAGCTAGAGCTTCTTCATTTGTTTGTTCCTGTGTTTCCATACACATTGTCTTTTGTTTGTTAGTTTCCCCTAGAGGACTCTTGATATCCTTGTAGGTACATAGTTTAGGAGGAACATCATGTTGTGGCATTCTTCAACACATACCGTGCTTCTCTATTTTTTATTTGTTTTTCTAATAATTTGGGGATGATGCAAAGCATTGAGACATTTAGGTCTCTTCAGTGTGGACCCAAAAATAAATATTTCATTTGATTGCTATGCAATATTGCTCTAATTGCAGTTAAACAAGCTTAGTGGATGAGTACAATGCAGTCCCTACCTAATGATTACTATCCTTATACATGCATAGTGACCCTAAGCTTGCAAATCCCTTTGTGTGCCTTCATACAATGTTGTTTGTTTCCACGTGCACAATTTCAAGTGTGTCATGCTAGTGAAATCCCCTTTTGTGCCTCTCCTTGGGGAAATTTTCTTCTCTTTGGTGACTTTAGGAACATATCCACATCCTTACTAAGGGATCTTCACCTTCTCACCCTCTTCTATATTAAAATCAATTGAATATTCTTTATTCAAGCAACTAGCTTGAGGGGCCAATCCATTTGGAATCTCATGTGTCTGCACATATGCACACACCCACATTGTTGGTGTGCTCTCTCAAGCATTTCTAACATATGAGCCACCACAATAAACCTTGCTAGCATTTCTACTTTATATGGCCTACCTTTTAGTACCATATGAGCCACCTAGCAACAAACCTTGCTAACTTGTGTGCTTCATACGGCCTACCTTTTTATACCTCCCACAAGTCACCCTGCAACATAGTTTGCCAATGCATGTGATCCATGAAGGTATTGCATGATTCCTAACTATAAAGCATGTTAGAGCTTGAACCATACCATACATTTTCTTGACAATGGAGCACATTGGGACTATGTCTCCCTCTTTGTTTGTTTCCTTTTATATGTTTTCTAGTGTTTTTCCTTCTTTTATGTATGTTTAGTATTTATTAGGTTGTATGATTTGCCAATATTGTTGTTTTGCATATAATTTTGGCCTGACTCCTTTGCTTTTGTAGGTTCAATATGTTATTCTAACATTGTTTGCCATGCAAATTTTGGTTTATTAACATAAAAGTTTGGCAAGTTCTCAGCCTAGGAGCACAATTACTCAGCTTGAATAGTTTTGTATATCATCTACAATATACTTTTGGGATGTTATGATGATATTTACTTTGAATAATTCATTTGTGTATTAAGCATAGCATAACACCTAGTGTCATCAGCCCATTAAATTGAGTACAATAAGTAACGTTGAAATTGCATAACCTTGCAATTTCACATCACTTTTTGGACCCACTTTGGTGTCTACCCCCCCTAACATAGTTTTAGGCTCATTTGGCCCTTGTTTTATCCTTTTTCCACCCATGATGCAAATTCATGCCTCCCATGGTTTTTTTGTGTTAACTTATGTTCTAGATGTGTTAACTTTGTTATTTCCTGGTGTTTGGCTTTTACAGGAGCTGAAATTATTTTAACAATAGTGGCCCACCATAGTATGTCATTCAACAACCATTTCTAAGTGTTTTATTACCTATTGCTTACTCAAGTAAATGGTAACTTCTTTGCAGTGACTCTGAATGGCTCTCTAGCACCTGAACTCGCCCATTTTTCCCTCCTATCTTCCCCTTTTGAAATCTCACATAGAATCTTGCAATCTATCGATTTTTCACTCTCAACTCTAACAAACAATTTTCAAGCTTCCTCCAACACTATTTCGGTACTCTTTGGCGTTACAACTACTAATGTGAGCACTTCAACATTCAATAACACTCCCCTTGATGGTTTTTGCAGCATTTGTCCATTTTGGCTTCTCCACACATTTTGAGGTGATATTGTTCTTGTTATTGTGCTCTTACCTTCTCACTTTTATTTCTATTACAGCTAATCCCTTGTTGCACTTGGCACCTTGGATTTCTTAACTCCTTGATGCTCTATACACTTACACACATTAGCTTGTCACTCCTTGTAACTTCTTTGCAGTGACTCCGAATGGCTCTCTAGCACCTGAACTCGCCCATTTTTCCCTCCTATCTTCCCCTTTTGAAAGCTCACACAGAATCTTGCAATCTATCAATTTTTCACTCTCAACTCTAACCAACAATTTTCAAGCTTCCTCCAACACTGTTTCGGTACTCTTTCGCATTACAACTCCTAATGTGAGCACTTCAACATTCAATAACATTCCCCTTGATTGTTTTTGCAGCATTTGTCCATTTTGGCTTCTCCACACATTTTGAGGTGATATTGTTCTTGTTATTGTGCTCTTACCTTCTCACTTTTATTTCTATTGCAGCTAATCCCTTGTTGCACTTGGCACCTTGGATTTCTTAACTCCTTGATGCTCTACACACTTACACACATTAGCTTGTCACTCCTTGTAGACCTTGAAGTGCCATTCCTAGATTTCTCACTGCTTTTAGCTTCCTCGACACACTTAGAATAAAATGGTTCTTAATCATAGAAGGGTTTGAATTCTCTTTTCCCTCTCCATTTATTATTTCATTTCTTTAAATCTATAGTTCAATCTGATTTTTGTTAGTTTATATTATACTTGGAGTTGTCTTTCTTTCTTGTTTTGTGTGCAATAACGAACAATTTTTGAGGTGAGAAGTGATTTTAACAATGTTGCAGCAGGCATATGGACAACAACACTTTGCATTAAACTCCAAGTTCCATTTTATTTGCTGTCTTCTATTATGGTATCAGTTTCCTAGATTTATTTTTCAGCTAGCAGTGGAAGGATTGAAATCCGGGTGCCAGGGTTTAACCATAAGCAAAAATTTGTCCTCCTCCCAGCTGAAGAAATTTTCACACAAAATCTTAGATCTATCCTTAGTTCTATCAAATTTGGCTACAAAGAATCCTTTAGTTAAAGGAAAAATATGAATTATTTGTTATTATTGGTTCCCATCTTCGGGAAACCCAATCATGCAGTTGGTGGAGACTGGGCCAAAATCCACGAAAATGACATATCGGAGCATGATCCTTAAAGAACTCAGATCTACTTTCCAAGTCCCCTTCAGCAAGAGCAGAGAGCTTGACAGAAAGAGAACCACTTACAGGAATCGAAGAAATGGAAGGTGCACTGCCAGAAGAACCCCTTGACCAAATCAGAGCTTTGGAAGCAGCCTTAGCATAAGAGCCCTCCACAATTTGGTCCCTAGCTGAGGCAGAGGCAGACAGTCCGGAGGCAACAGCAACTATATGGGAGGCTGGACCAGCAGCAAGAAAGACCGAGTAAGCCCGTGAGCTAGAGGGGCCCAGGACAACACCCACTGGTGGTCCACTCCCGCACACATGCGTAGCAAGAGGGAAGGTCATCGAGGCAGCAGAACCTACACAGGCACCCTAGCTTTTGAAATACCAGGGCGGCAAGTGCCATTCTTTCCATTCACGTCTGCAGCCCTCTTTCCGTTCGCGTCCACAGGCATCATAAACTCCCTTTCCCAACACAATTTTCTAAGTTATTAGAGGAGATTTTCATTATTTCAAAAGCAATATAGAGCTAGACACATTAATAGTTATAAGTTAATTTAAAACTTTACGATATGCAAAATAGAAGAGTTACATTAGAAGATAACACAAAACAATGAGCTACTGAGATAGAAAAGCATTTCATTTGTCTTTCTCATTTGGTGTAGGTTTTGTTTATGCCAAAATTATTTTTTTAAATGCATGAATGAAGTTTTTCATAAATTAAATTTTGGAAGATTACATTAATTTTTAGAAAAATCAAATCACATAGTATTTGGCATGGTTCAAAAATCAAGGTTTTTTGGGTACACATGGGTATAGTATCCAACATGTATCCGGGGCATATGAGATACATATCCAAGTTGGATACTGGGATACGTGCGCACGAATAGGGATAGGTGAGTTTCCAGCTACTTTGATTTAACCTAAACACTAGATTCATCGTAGAGTAGCATAGGAAAAATCATTCAATTTAGAGAGAAGAAAACTTTCTTAGATAATTTTTTATGCTTTACACTTTCATTTTTAGAAGATGCCTTAACAAAGACACCACATCATGCAATTTGCAAATTCTTAAAGTACAAAGCTCTTCTCTTTCTTGGGGACAATATTTATCTTTCAAACCATACCACAAGTTATGTGTAGAGGTAGCACCTCGAACTTTAGGGGTTAAATCATCTAAAACTAACAACTTGAGAATCAACAAGTCTTCCCTATGACATCTATCAAAGTCACCTAACTGATCAGTAAGCCTATTTTTGTGCCTTATAGGATTCTATCACATTCATGGTACCTAGAGATAGCTAGTATCTTGTGCTACATTATTTCCTAGAAAAATTTTACGTCTCTGGTAATACTAAATCCTGTATATTTGTCATTTTCCTAGCAACCCCAAAAACTCAACTTTTCTACTCAAAATAAAATGAATTATTATTCGTGTAGACTGAAAATGGATATTTAGGCTTTCAGACTACAAAAGAATTAAGAAAAATTGGAAAATATCCAAAAATACTAATGCTACCTTGTCACACGCCCTTGTTGTGATCCACCTACTTTAGCTATGATGAATATTTTGCAAATGTTGTAAATTGAGTCATGACAACTTCCCATGCCCTTTTTCGCAATTCCCATGTCATTTTTTTCATACATTCATGCCTTGGATAAAAATCCAGTCATTTTTATCTGTTATGCCATCAAAACAAGATCTTTATTGATGTCATTGTTAGATGCCTAATCCAAGATGTGTTGTCAGTGTAAAGCAATTATAACCATTCAACAATAATACCAAACATGAATCACATATGACATCACAGAAATAATCAGAGAGAATACAAAACATATAATGTGAGATATGACAAAATGATATAACTCTTCATAGCATAATAATCTCAGTACACCACCATCCTTTACTTGTTCCTGTCTCAATAGAAATAGATGCACAGTTGGTTAAGTCTCCGACCGTCACCAAATGACAACCCTTCAGAACAATGTTTTATTACATTAACTAACAAAAGTCTTATTTAACTATTCACGGCATAATTGCCGCCTAAATCATCCCCCCCAAAAAGAAAAAGTCGTCTTCTAGACAACAAGTATACATCAAGTAATATCCAGGAAAACTAATGACAAGAGTGTAGATAATGACATGTACTGCACAAACTCCATGGTGCACACCATTTTTTTTATTTTTTTCGATGCCAAAAATAATGTTGAAGGAGCCAGAAAATAGAGAGTTCATGTATGGCATGCAACTTTTCTCCACGTCGTACGGTACTCTTATTTGCTTGTACGGCTGATTTATTTCTTCATATGACTTGGTCTTGCCGTATAGTTCCATTTTCTCTCCTCCGTATGGCTTTCCTCTTCTTCCGTGTGGTCCTTCCATGGCTCCTTCGTACGGCCCAGCATTGTCTCTCCCATACGGCTCTTCTCTTCCTCCTTCGTACAGCCCAGCCGTTCTCCTCCATATGGCCCTGCCTTATCTCGTTTGTACGACTCTCCTCTTCTTCCATGCGGTCCTACCATGGCTCCTTCGTACGGCCCTGCCTAGTCTCCTCCGTACGTTCCTGCCTTGTCTGGTCTGTACGGCTTGTCTCTTCCTCCTATGGCAACCGTATGGTGACCGTTCCTCCGCCCACTCCCTCGTCTGTACGATGTACGGCCATCCTGGATGTTTCTCTTCCCATACGACATATAGTCAATCTGATCGTAAGCCATGCGACTGTCGTTCGACTTGTGCTCTTCTTTCCCACCGTACGGTGTACAATCTCTGCGTGGTTTGTGTGCTCCTTGTATAGACTCCGTACGGTTTGCTCTAAAATTTGTGAGTTTGCACTTCTACATCTGGATCCACACTTCCATCGTATGGTATTCTACTTGCCTTGTTTCCACTGTACAACCTCTTCTAGTCTCGTACGAATATCTTCTGGTACCTCTTCTTGCCATTTGGATTCCTTGTTCCATATCGGTACTCGCAATTATACGACATGAGTTTGGAGTGCCTCTGTAAATCTCCTTGATTCGCATAGATACTAATGTACTTCTCTCTTGCCTTCCCTTTCTTTTTCTCCTTGGTTGGTGTCCATGGTTTCTTGTTACACCCCCTCTCTATTGTTTCTATTTGAGTAATTTGTATTTTTGCTTGTTATATTTTCCTTCCATTTTCCTGTTAGCAATTTAAGTTGTCATTAGTGTAAATTCACAAACACCATGCACCGGTTAAAAGCTCACCAGTCACTCACATTACTCAAAAGACACTGGTAGACTAGAAACAGAGTGTATGCACCAGTAGATAAAGAAAAGGGAATACACCGGTAGCCCGATCTAAGTACACAGTACTGGTCTTAGAGCGCATACAAAGTTAAACCAGGTATAGGATTTACCGGTCTAAACTGTCTAAAAATTTGCACCGGATTCTGCAGAGCAATTTGAGTTAAAACCAGATTATACAGGGCATCCACCGCTCTGAAGTGGAGTTAGCTTTTTAACAATAGTTAGCTTTATTTCTACGGATGTTTTGGAAGGTAAACTCCAGATCATAACGCAGAGCTTTTTGCTACTTGCATATTTTATCGTTGAGTTTACAGCCTAGCGGTTCTATGAGTTAATGGTATCATTACGGTGAACTCTTGTATAAATACAGGTCATAGGACGCAAGTAAAGTGTTGTTGAAAAGTTGTTTAGTAAACAGAGCAGTAAAGAGTAATCTGCGAAGAGATCACAGTCACCAGAGGTGAAAGGCAAAGAGGCAGAAAAGATTCAACAGCCAGGCAAACCGGGGAAAGATTAACAGGTATGATCTAATTAGACAATCAGTGTCATAATAAATCATTGCTTTTATTAGGTGTGAAAGCAAATTAAAATCCTTTCATCAGGGTGGACCTAATTGGTTCTTTGTAAAAGTCCTCTAACCAGGCGACTCTTAACAAGGTTAAGATCTTAACCGATCTTTTGTAAAGCCCCTTTACCGGGTAGCACCTTAACCAGTGCTTTGTAAGCTCCTAACAGGGCACCTTCATTCTGTAGTAGTGAAGATGTGAGCTCTGTCTCACCGTGGTTTTTTCATTCTAACCAAGGGTTTCCACGTACATATCTTGTGTTGATCTGTGTACTTCTTTTACAGTTATGAATGTTTGTTTTTACTTTTCTTAGATGACAAGAAATACTAAACAAGAGTGGAATTATAGTAGGAAATAGCTCCTACTGATTCACCCCCCCCCCCCCCTTAGTAACCGGTTGGTAATAACAATTGGTATCAGAGCACAGTTCTCTATACTTAAAAGTCTAACAGCTTGAGAGAAAGATCATGGAGGGTTACCGGTATCAGAAACAGCTAGAGGAAGCCAACGACATTATTGCCTCTCTGGAGAATAGACTAAGGAGATCACTTGCAAAGAGAAAGCAGTTGGCTCTACAGTTGAATGAGAGCAATGAAACCATTGATGAACTCTCTGGGCAGAGTGGATCTAATGAAGTTGAGGAGGCAGTATCTGAACTCATGGAAAAGAATCAGATCCTGACCGATCAGATCTCCAACCTTAAGAGGGAACAAGAAGATAATGCCCTGAGGATGACTAAACTGATTGAGAAAAAGAGAAAAGTTGAAGATGAAAGGAATACAGCAGTCAAGTCACTAACAGCCTCTAAAAAGCAAGGAATCGAGCAGAGGAAGTTGTAGGAGCAAATGAGCTTATCATTTTGCAACTTCAAGAAGACATGCAGATTGTCACCCAAGAAAACACCAACATGCAGAAAGGTTGGCATGATAGGGATGAAGCATGCAAAAGACTGGCACTGGAATTGTATCAACTGAAGGAACAAATGAAAGAACTTGACAAGAGAAATGAAACTCTGAGAAAATACAATGAGAGCTCGGCCAAGCTTGATGAGCAACTTAAAGCTCAAAGAAAGCATAAAGACCAAACCGGTCTTAGATTCACCGGTGAAGTCACCAAAGAAACTAGTGAATCTTCTTGAGCCAAGCCAAACAAGAAAGAAAAGAAGAAGCCGCTGGCACAAAAAGGTAAAAAGACCTTTAACACATCTTGCAATCATTGTGGGAAACCGGATCATAGATCTAATGTCTGCAGGAATGCACCGGTAAAGCCAATCAACAGCTACTATAAGAACTGTTGCAAATATGGCCACAAGACCAATGAATGTTGGTCCAGCCCCACATCAATGTCCAGTGGAAGCAAGGAAAGCTTCAAGGTCTACTGCTATGCATGCAACAAGTTTGGACACAAAGCCGAAGAATGCAAATCGAAGACTATGGCACTCAGATCCCCAAGACCAGTATTCACCAAGAGAAACAAGAACCGGAGCATAGCCAACTGTGCAAATTGTGGAACACAGCCACAATAACTCATGGTGCAAATCACCCAATACAAGAAGAGTGAACCCATGGAAGGCAACTAGGATAGTCTGCTATCAATGCAACAAAGTTGGACACTTAGCCAAAAATTGCAGGAACCGGTCATCCAACAAGAAGAAAGAACTGGTCAAACTGGTAGACAAGATCAACAAGGAAGAGAAGACTGAGAAAACAGTCAGACAGATTTCGTTCAAAAAGGAATCAAAGAGCTCCGTTGAGGAGAAGACAGAGGAAAGATCATCATCCGCAGATGGTGATATCTCTTCAACAAACTGAGTCGTAAAGGCCTAGAGGGAACCGGTAGACAATCTACCGTTCCCAGTAAGACTGATGAGAATTGGACTCACTCAGTCTACAAGGACAACCGGTCAAGTAAGCAAAAATCAACCAAGGACTTCCAAACCGAAAAAGCTGGATCACCGGTTGGGAAAAATGGAAAGAAAAGTTAGTTAAGGCATTTATTATTGTAGCCGTTTAACGAATAGTTACCCTTTGGTAATTACCGTTATGACCTAACCCTATAAAAGAAAGGAGAATTACTCACAAGTTTTTACTTTGCTTATTTTGTGATTTACGATTTCTTGTGCTAAATATCATTCTCGTGCTTTGATCACTGAGAATTACTGTCTATAATACTGATCTAAGCTACTTTCTTTAAGTTATCGATTAGCAAGAAATGGCCTCATCATCTGCTACCATGAAGTTGATCAAGGCAAATCAAGTGGATCGACCTGCATACGATATTGCGCCAATTCAGAATAGAGCAGTCGACATGGCTGGAGCTTTGTCCACAATACCTGATGGCGTCTTCATGACTGAAGATGTAACTGCGTTCATCCACGCCAAGCAGGAAGAACTTGGAGAAACATACATTCAAGGTGAGTATGTCTCCCTGTGTGAGAACGGAAGATTGCAAGATCGATACGCAAGGCTAGTGTCGTCCGGTCTTATCAACGGAGTCACCTATCCGACCAGACTGGATTCGATTGGTCCTCAGTCAAGTGCATGATCCAGGGTTCTGCCTACAAAATAGAGCAGTTACAGAGATAACCAAGGATGACATACATCAAGTCACTGGTTATAGTCAAGTAGGGAAAGCCCTGACGCTGCGCACCATCGCAAATACAATCATCACAAAGCTGATGAAATCCAAATCCAATGGTCTTCTCATGACTGTGAACGACATCGAAGATGATGGGGTTCAGTTTGCTTCCGCGGTGATAGGCTATAAGGTCTATCAATCCAACAACCTGAACAGCATACCGGGAGGAGCCATTCATGCAGATCACTGGATTATGCACGACAATGCCCAATATGATATCTGTGGAATGCTTCATGGGCAAATATTCGAGAACATGAAGAAGCTCGGTATAGTCAGGAAGAAATCGATGAAGTACGGGACCCTATTAGTGTGCCTTTACTTCTACTACCAGGACTTCTTCCCAGGCATTGGGAAGGTGACATGGAAGACCAATCGACCGATCATGCATCAGATAGCTGATTTGGCCAACCAACTGGGAAACCAGTTAAGCAACGTTATGAATGAATATTTTGAAGCCTTTCAACTAAGGATGCACGCAAGGGAGTAGATACCATCATCAATCATTGAAGAATACAAGGATGACGTGTTTTTTCTTGTTTCCACCGATCACTGCATAATTCAAGTAGTGGAACCAAGAACAGAGTATGCTCCTGAGCTAGGATACGAGATCACTTCCAAGACTGCTAAGGCATATGTTGATGCCTTAAATGAAGCAAGATTGGATCTCTCTGCAAACCAGTTCGGGACATTCGCAGAGATTCTAGAAAATCTAAAAAAGAGGGCACCGATCAAGAATGTTTACAACAGGACTCCCACACCAAAGAAGAAACCGGCCACCGAGCAACCCAAGGCTCAAAAGAAGAAGGTGAAACCGGTATCTACTACTCAAGAAGTAGAACAAGAGGAGTCAAACTCAAAAGATACAGTTCCTTTAATCAAAAGGAAGAGGGGTTCAAGCAAACCGGTGAAGGAACCTGAACAAAGACCAAAAAGGCAAGATATTGATGAGTTAGTAGCAGGAATAAAGGATACAGGGAGGTTAGGTCAAGTGGGAAGAAGGTACGAATTAAGAAATGATGAAGACAGAAGGAAAATTGAAGAAGCGATAGTGTTTTGCTTTCATAAATTCAATCTACATCCTAATGAACTTCACAAGACTTTACCTAAGGATCTCCTAGAAATAATTGAAGCTAGATGGAAAGCTTCAATGGAAAGAGAGGAGCTGAGGATTCGAGCTCTTCTAGAGGTTCTGGACCATCTCACTCTAGAAGAAGCCACAGAACAGGCTAAACTGCATCAACAATCCTTCTTAACAAATAAGAGAATCGGTCTCATGCTTATTGGTGAAGCTGAGACAGTGCATAAAGGAGTTGAGATATGGACCAAACTTCTTCAAACCCAGCAGCAAGCGGAAGAAGCAGCTCACAGAGCCACAGTTCAACCGGTCCCTGACACCGGTAAAGGAAAAGGAGTGCTTGGAGCGGAAGTACCGGTCATCAACATCACCGATGACAAGAGCAACGAGCCTGCACGACCAGTCATTCTCATCTCTCCGAGCAAAGGTAACACTAAACCTATGTCAGTTAATGATATAGTTGATGAAGTAATGGAGTTCGGAATAGTAGATAATGATGCCAAGTGGTATAGTGTGTTAGAAGAAGAGGATAAACAGGCAATCATTATAGCAATAGTGGAAACATTTCTGGACTTTCATAGAACTCCAAGGGACTACAGGTCAAAGTTTCCACTAGAATTGAATTCTAGACTTTAAGCCAAATGGAGAGCCGATCTAGGAATAAATACAAGAATAAGTAGAGAAACCTTGTCTCAAGTTAGACCAGGCCTAAGTGAAAACCGCATAAAGCTTCTATTAGAAGAGGCATCAATGAATTTGCAACCCGGACTCAGAGTTGCCAAAATAATAAATGGACTTGATAAAGAGGTCTATGAAGAGACCCTGAATTTCTGCAAAAAGTATGACTTCAGTACCCTGGACAATTTAGGTCCTCAGGATCCAGCCGAACAATTACAAGCACCACTGGTAAGATTCACCACTGGTGAAGAATCTGCCACCGGAATGGAAAAAGGTCAAACAGAAGAGTTCACAGCTAGTGAACAAATAAATGTTGAACAAGAGATAGAGATTGAAGTACCAATGGGTGAACTTCATACAGCTGCAGAGCAACCGGATGCACTACATCAACAAGAATAGAATATAGAGGTTGAAGAGCAACCGAAAGATGATGCTCAAACCGAGGAAGAACCACCGGCAGAGGAAGAACCACCTGCCAAAGAAGACCTACCGGAAGAAGAGGTTCAACCAGAAAATACAGCTCAACAAGGAGCTGAAGAGAATAAGGGACAAGAGGAAGAAATCCCAATCCACACTGAGCAAGCTCAACAGGAGCCAGAGCAAAGGCAATAGGAACAAGCAGACATACCAAGCTCCTCACCTAAGAGGAAGTTGTCGTTTGCCGAAGTGAAGGAAGCTAAGAAAAGTAAAGTCACCTATACAGTGGTAGACATCAGCAAGATGTCAACAAGGCAACTAAAAGAGCTGACCAAAAGAAAACAAGACATGGTCCTAACCACAGTAAAGAACATTCTGAGCAATTTTGTACCAGACGCTAACCTAGATGAAGATGAACCGGTCATCGATCAGCTAGAAGTTCTGGCACATGCAATCGGTGAGGATATAACTGATCCAGAAACAGTGGCAATTGACCACTATGAGAAGAAAAGAGTGGAGATTCTTCACAAACAGGTTGAAGAAATCAAGGTTAATGTGACTACCAACCTGAGAGTGTTGCAACAGCAACTACAAGTGGCAGGAAGTTTGATGTCCAGGGCTTCAAACTTTGATTTATTCTTGCAAGATATAACAGAAAAGTCTGCCAAGACCACAAAGGACATTAGAGCTTTATATTCCCAGTTCGACATAAAGAACAAATCAGCAACACATTTTAGCAGAGAAATGACAAGTCTGGCTCTTGTCAAAAGGAAGACTGCAGAAGAAGAAAACAAGAGAATCCAGGACATTGTTGGATTTCAGCTATCTTTAGCCCCAACATTTGACTCCATGCAGCACACTGCCACAACAACAGAAGCTCTGATAAATGAACCGGATTACAAAACAGTGGAAGATATGGAGAACATCATTGTTTCTCTTAAGGCCACCCAAAAGAACATAGAATATGTAACCGGTCAGTGGGCACCATTCCTTCACTCTGCCAAAACAATTTATAAGGATATCTTCACCAAACTTCAAATGTGAAGAGAAGCATAACCCTTTGTCCAATGGAGGCAAAAAGGGGAAGAAGAAGCAGTAAAGAGCAGAGGATATAGCAAGGGGAATGGGAAGTAGAGCAGGACTCAAACACCAAAGGAAAGAGCAGAGCAGATCAAAACAAAATCAGGACAGAATAGTTTCAGTCACTCAACCACCAGAGCACTCAGAGAGGGGAAGTCTGGAACACATGGGAAGTATGCTACAGAGGACAGAAAAGTCTACAAGATCAAGGTATAAACTGTCATAAGTGAGTATGGTTTGTGTATGGTTTTGCCACCAATGACAAAGGGGAAGATTGTTAGCAATTTAAGTTGTCATTAGTGTAAATTCACAAACACCATGCACCGGTTAAAAGCTCAACAGTCACATTACTCAAAAGACATCGGTAGACTAGAAACAGAGTGTATGCACCAGTAGAGAAAGAAAAGGGAATACACCGGTAAACCGATCTAAGTACACAGTACCGGTCTTAGAGCGCATACAGAGTTAAACCGGGTATAGGATTTACCGGTCTAAATTGTCTAAAGATTCGCACCGGATTCTGCGGAGCAGTTTGAGTTAAAACCGGATTATACGGGACATCCACCGCTCTGAAGTGGAGTTAGCTTTTTAACAGGAGTTAGCTTTATTTCTACGGATGTTTTGCAAGGTAAACTCCAGATCATAACACATAGCTTTTTGCTACTTGCATGTTTTATCGTTGAGTTTACAGCCTAGCAGTTCTATGAGTTAAGGGTATCATTATGGTGAACTCTTCTATAAATACAGGTCATAGGATGCAAGGAAAGTATTGTTGAAAAGTTGTTTAGTAAACAGAGCAGTAAAGAGTAATCTGCGAAGAGATCACAGTCACCAGAGGTGAAAGGCAAAGAGGCGGAAAAGATTCAACAGCCAGGCAAACCGGGGAAAGATCAACAGGTATGATCTAATCAAACAATCAGTGTCATAACAGATCATTGCTTTTATTAGGTGTGAAAGCAAATTGAAATCCCTTCATTAGGGTGGACCTAATTGGTTCTTTGTAAAAGTCCTCTAACCAGGCGACTCTTAACAGGGTTAAGATCTTAACCGATCTTCTGTAAAATCCCTTTACCGGGTAGCACCTTAACCAGTGCTTTGTAAGCTCCTAACAGGGCGCCTTCATTCTGCAGTAGTGAAGTTGTGAGCTCTATCTCACTGTGGTTTTTTCCTTCTAACCGAGGGTTCCCACGTATATATCTTGTGTTGATCTGTGTACTTCTTTTACAGTTATGAATGTTTGTTTTTACTTTGCTTAGATTACAAGAAGTACTAAACAAGATTGGAATTATAGTAGGAAATAGCTCTTACTGATTCAGCCCCCCCTCTTAGTAACCGATTGGTAATAACATTTCCATCTCTGTACTTTCAGAAGTATCCTTCATAACCTTACCCGCATCCATCGGTTTCTCTTCCCCAAGAGTTATAGCTTCCAGAAGACTACAGGTTGGCAAAAATATCTCATAGTTCTCCATTTGCCAGTGAAATAATTCGTTGAGTGAACTGGTTTCATCTTCTAAGCAATTCCCTAGCCCCAATACTCCATTATCGGGTTCCATCCCTCCTTCCTCATCGTACTCACCTTCATCGAATTCAGAGTCTGATGCCAATTCTTGACTCACTATTTGGTTTCGGAGGTCAATGACATATTTCTTCCCTTCTCTCTCAATGGAGAGGGTGTTCTTCAAATTGTGGTTCGTCTTCATTGTAATGAGCCACCCTCTGCCAAGGAGGGCATTGTATCCCTTCTTTTCCACCCTCTACCAAGGAGGGCATTGTATCCCTTCTTTTCCAAGGAGATGACGACAAACTCAAGGAAGAATTGTTGGGTCCCAATAATTACTTTCTGGGCCATGAGTGTCCCCATCGGTTTTATACCATGTTGGTCGGTGCCTACCAAGTGGAAAGTTGGCAGCTAGAGTGTCGATTTGCCAAGGGCCTTCCAAGTCTCTTCTGGAAGCACATTTACTCAAGACCCTCCATCCACAATGGTGTTGGTGAGGGTACGGCCCATGATTTCTATTTCCACCACTATCGGGGTCCATCCCACACCTACTGCCAACAACATAGAACCTGTGGTACCACTTGTGGAAGTATCTTTTCTAGGGCCTTTTCTTTCTGCCTCATTCATCCCCTGGTTGCTAACCTCTTGACCATCGTGTGTATCACCAATGTTAGTGATTATTGCTTTCAGTTGTGGTAGTGTCTCCACTAGGTCTGTCACCCGTACTGGGATGGTCGCCTGTAACATCTATTGTATGATGTTGGAATCTGATACTGACCGTACAATGGTACTGGTCATGCCATGTGTTCGCCTTTGTTCTTCCTCCATTGCCAATTATGTTTCCATTCTGGCTTCCTTCATTCTTCTTCCATTGCCAGTTCTGTTTCCATTTTGGCTTCCTTCAATCTTTCCTTCTCCGTACGTAGATCAGGGTATGTGACTTTCTTGGCCTAGAGCCTCGTGATTACGAGGACTTCCTCTTCGGGGCGTGTTACTTCTATCATGTTTACTGCCTTCCCCTTAGGGCTATCAGCATCCTCGTGGTTACTTAGATGACACCATTTGCATAGGAGACTTCCACCACCACCTTGCTCGCTCTAGCAGTCCCGTGCGAAGTGGCCCCATTCGTTGCACCTGTATCATGGGTCTTCCCTTCGCGTCGTACTGAATGCGGCTTCTTGAGGTGTTGTTGTTGCTATTATTGTTGCTTCCTCTTCGGTTGTTGTTGTAACCACCCGGTGAGGCATTAAGATTAATGGGTCTTGGCGGTGTGGTCGGCGGGGTTGCATGTTTCCCTTGTGTGAAGAGCACTTAAGTACTCATCAACTTCAAATTTAACGGGCACTCCTTAATAGAGTATCCCAACACTTGGCAGATGTCACAAAAGTATTTCTTGGGACAATTGTCCTGGCATGCCCTTCACTTTTGCACTTTGTGCACCACATTTCCTTGCCCTCCTTGGTTTCCTTTTCTGCCCTCATCTCTTTCATCATCCTCATCATGTCCTTCTGGAGTGCCTGTATTGTCTTGGACTCTCCCTCACTGTCATCATTCGTACTATCATCATCACTCACCTTCTTCTCTCCTCTAGATGTTTTATTCTCACTCTCAATATCCATCGCTCGTTTGCACGCCTCTATGTAGGATGATGGGGGTACCACCTTCCTTTTTTCCGAATAAAGGGGGTTAATACCCCAATAAACCATCTTTTCTTCAATCTATCCGCTGGTTGGCTTTCCAACTTACCAATGGGCTCCTTTAGCCTACGATGATAGGCCCAAACTATCTCACTTTTCCCTTGGCGAGTATTATATATTTCCGCTACCACTTCATCATCATCACAAAGTAACTTGAACTCAGCTTGAAATGCTTGTTTCAAATTATTCCAAGTGGCCTTAGGCCCTGTTGGCAAGTCTCTGTACCAATCAATTGCTACTCCCTATAGGGTGGCCGGAAAAGCCTTCAGCCAGTAATCTTGATCATCTTGACCATTCGCCTCTCATATGGTTACAAATGTCTTACAATGGCAGGTCGGACCTTTTGATTAGTCTTCGCTGAATTTTGGAAGCTTCTACTTCTCCAAGGTGTTCACCATTCTTTTTCTTCGATCGGGACGCTCTGCGTCATTCGACTCTACTGGGTCAGTTCCTACGCCACGTCCTTGTGCTTCTCTTGCACCTTTAGGCACGTGTGGGCCCCCTTCCCCTTCACCTCTATCGTACATGCCTAGGTAGTACTGGTACTCACTCCTCCCCGGAGTTTCTAGTTCTGGTTTTGTTCACCCTATCTTGAGTTGTTCTGATATGGCGAGGTTCTGATGCTCCGCATGGTACTTTCAAATATGTTTGAGACCTCACCTTCTTCGCCACTGACTTCCTCGGAGTTCTCAAATGGTTCTAGGCGAATGGAGATACTCTCCCAATTGTCTGTCTCTAACACTTCTTGTGCCCCCAAGATGTTAGGGAGTAGTGACTCTCTTGTCGTGTCTTCCCACACTTGTCGCGTGGGTGATGCCTCAACAGTTGTACAAGTGTCACTTTGGTTGGGCGGACTGATAGGTCTTCTTGCAAGTTGTTGTAGTTGTCGTCTCTTAGCCTATTGTTGAATCCGCTGAGATCTCACCGAAGTTTCTACTTCCTTCAACTGTGTTCCTTCCCTCGTCCGCCTTTTGTCTTTATTTGGCAGAAGGGGCTTTACTTTTGGTTGCCAAAGGTACAGTGACTACTAGTGTCATGTGGTTCTTCCTCCCTCCAATTCCTCTCCTCATACCGTTGAAGTATTTGTTGCCTGCGATTTTCCCTTTCTCTTGCCTCTCGTTGCTCCTGAACTTCTACTAACATGCAAAGCAACAATCTTGGAAGGCTACCCAAAAGATTGTATACAGGACTGTTCACCGTGAGTTCAACACACACCGTACCAGGGGAGACCACTCTCTCTCAAGCCTCCCACTGCACATACTCGTCAACCAACACGTCCCACGAATGAACCAAATCTTGTGTCAACTAGTCCTCTCGGGTCACTTTGTTATTGTCCTAAACGTCACTGTCAGTTACCAAGACTTGTTGGTCAAAGGTATGACCCATTATTCTGCCATCCCACCAATCCTACTTCCCTCGACCTCCAAATTCGAACTTAGGCAACGGCACCAAAATGTTAGATGCCTAATCCGAGATGTGTTGCCGGTGTAATGCATTTATAACCATTCAACAAAAATACCAAACATGAATCACAAATGACATCACCGAAATAATCAAAGAGAATACAGAACATATAATGCGAGATATGACAGAATGATATAACTTTTCATAGCATAATAATCTCTGTACACCACCATCCTTTACTTGTTCTTGTCTCAATACAAATAGACTCATGGTTCGTTAAGTCTCCAACCATCACCAACTGATGACACAACTGACACCCCTTCGAAACAATGTTTCATTACATTAACTAACAAAAGTCTTATTTAACTATTCATGGCATAATTGCCACCTACAATCATGACCTTCAACTTTCTCTCCAAATTCATCTGCTGCGAAATTTCATTGCAACTTTGATGTAGAAGTATCTAAGCTTTTCTTTGTAACCTACAGACAGTTTTGATTTTCCTTTCTCTTGGCTTCCTTCTTTGGTTTTCTTTAGCTATCAAGAAATGTAACTGTTAATAAATAATCAAGCTTAATCAGGTATATAACACCTTCCCTTACAAGGCTATTTAATAAGTTTAGCCTCTGGCCTTAGAAGCATTGGTAACACCCAGTTTAACATAAGCTCACTCAAAGGTGCAAAACCTATTATAAGTTTTAACAATGTATAAGGTAAATTGAAAAACAAACCCCTTTTGGGCTTCCGCAAGGTGGGCCCTACACCAAATTGGTGTCTCACTTGGTTGTGACCTTTAAAAGCTACCCTTTGCCTTTATTTAGATCATATGGTTTGAAGACTTAACCATATTAGGCTTAGGACACTCTAGTTATGTGTTTATCTAATTTAGTGACCAGAGTTTATCTATTTTTCATAAATTTCCCTTTTTAACCCTACTATTTTTTTCCAATGTGATAAGGGGTACTTTTCAAGCCCCACTGACCTACTTTGGTCACTTAAAGACCTATGTTACCGGGTTCACACCCTACAACCTCGAACCGGGTTCAAGTACGTTTACGCGTGTGTGCCCATCACTGTGGGTGAACCAGGGTGCTTAAGGGAAGAAAAATTTATATAAAATATAACATTTAAGTATAAGAGACATTATTTCTATACTTTAAGTTATATTTTACATAAATATTGTCAGGATGTTTGAGAGTGGTTTCAGATTCATAGAAGTTATAATGGAGATTTTTTATTTTCGAAGATTCTAAAAGATTCCATGCTCAGCCAAATTTAAGGAATCAACACGCCTCCATCAGTGTTATCTTCCACAACTTTTCTTGACTTTCCAAGATAATTTTGATTTTGAAACAAGGATTTTCCAAGGATTCTAATTCATTTCATAACAAATCTCTTGACTCCAACTCCACATCCTCAACTAGCTTGGCCTAGCTCTCACTTATATCCCTGATTGACTTGACTACCTAGCGAGCCAAAGTTGCTCAAACTCATCTCTAAGACTCGGAGACTTGAAAATTACCACTGAACTAAGACTACCTAGGACAACTACCCCACTGAACTAAGAAATTTGCTACTCTTAGGGGTATTGAGCATTGAGTATTCCAATTTCTAATTAGTAATTCAATATTCAAAACTTCAATGTTCATTGTTCAACATTCAAGTATTTAGTATTTGGCATTTGCAATGATCAAGTATCATACTTTGAAATGATTTAGTTTTACAATTTTGTATATTTCTCTTATTTGTTTGTATATACAATGCATCTATATATACACACACACATACCCATACGCACCCAAACCCCTCAAAAAATTTCACACACCCACGTACCGGGTTCGTATACCTGCACCCGTCCCTGAACTGGAACCAATAACTTAGCTAAAGACACTAAAATATCTCCTTTCCTCATCTAGATGCAAACTTTGTCAAAAACAATATTGTTGATACCCCCATATAAGACTTAAAGATATTAAGATACAAGAGTAGAGATTTGAATAGAGAAGAAAATTTGTAATTTTTCCAACTAATAACCATGAGAGATTTCCAATTTTGTAAAAGAGATAAGCAAAGTTTTTGGATTCATGGTACTCTGACATGAACCAAAATTAGGCAGATCTATAAAAATGATTTGAGTTCTTTATTTTTTTTGGTAGGTTAATCGCAAGGATGTTTAGCTTGGCCCACACCATGTGAGACCACAACTGGGGGACCTCATCCCCAAACCCACAAGCATGGAAGCTTGGCAGGGGCCTCATGCTTGTAGGAGTGAAAGACCTGCGTGGGTCCAATACAGAAACACCAAGCACGAAATACCCGCGAGGGTCCGACACAGAGTCCGCAAGCAGCACCTGCCAAGAAGAAACTGGATCCACAAGCAGCACACACCTACAAGGCACAAGGACCGCGAGCACTCTAGCCCAACGAGGGTCTAGCCCATTAGTCCTTGAGCCCCTCCACACCTTTTTCCTCATCTCCTCCACACCACCAACCACCACCTCTAAGCTCCTCCACAACCACCACTCCCTGCATGTCCACCAAGGTGGGCACAAACAAATGTTGACATCTTGTTTGGTCCAAACGGGAATTTGAACCTTGGTTGCAACACTTACAGTGCAACCAAGTCACCATTACACCACAAGGTGATCCCCCAAAAATGATTTGAGTTTTTATCCCAATGTGAATGATGTTTATGTTTTCGAATTTCCCTCCTATTGTAAAAATGCAAAAGCTTTTTGTATTCAAAGCCATGATTTCTTTTTTTCAATTTTGATCCATAATCAGCTAGTTTATGAGTTCACTTAGATCTTTTTCCCAAACGAAAACAACTTTATATTTGTGACTTCAAGAATTCTAGACTTCTTGTACAAGGAGAAATAATGAATTAAAATGAACATAAACACTATATTCTTAAACTTCTCCACATTGTGTTGGGAATGTTGTCGTTGATGTCAAGAGTGAAAATATTGTTGTAGCTGTCAATATATAGTAATAAGTCTATGAGACATGTTGTCGTCAATTGTGAATTCACAAAATTGGACAACCCTACACAATTTTCTCATGAATTCATAGGCGAAATTCTCTATGTTTGGTGTTCTTAATGGCGTTATACGAAGGCAATTAGTTATCCCTCGAATTGTCCTAAGTCTTACGTGTTTCAAATGTCATTTTTGAAAGTTTCCATCGAGTTTTTCTTCATCTTTCTTGATATAACGAGTTTTTCTTCCCTGACTGCAAGTGCTTGTTTTTTTGTAACCTTCAAGTCCTTTTTTTATTTTTCTTGATTGTTTGGTTCTTTTTTTGTTTTTGTTTTCACCCTAGGTTTGTTGCATTTTGATTTCTGCTCATTTAGAGCTATCTTAGGCCTAAATCGGAGCTATATTTCAAGAGATAATGAGGAATTAAGTAACCTGCAAGTGGGGTTTTTAAGTCTGACTACAAGACTTCATTTCTTGTTTAAAATCTTGCGATGTGAAAACAAAAGTCCACCAAGGTCTCTTAAGTCATGTCAAGTGGGCTTTTTGTCAGTCATTACATGTCGTCTTGGGTGTCATTTGCTTGCAAAATGGAATTAAAACTCCACCATTACATATTCGCAAGGGAATGTATGAACTTTAATGAAACTTTAATGCATTGGTGGGTTTTTTAAGCTTCACTACTATTATGGTGAAATAGTGAATGTGTTATTAAACAAAGATCATAAATGATCTATATATACAAGTATACACAAGAATGTTTCCATAACGAACAAAGAGAGAAAAATAGAAACATTCTGAAGAGAGAAATAGAAAGAGAAAGTTTCCATATTGAAAAGAGAGAGAATATGGAAACATAGAAGAGGAGTGACCATTAGAAATAGAAATAAATCTACAGAAGAGAGAAAAACAAAAATAAAGAGATTTAATTCTAATACCCTCCCTTAATGGTCAATCTAACTTCAAAACAAAAGTCTACAAGTGAATCCTCAGAAGGCGTAAAAGACCGACTCGAGTTGATCAATGATCTTTGTATGTTCTGCAATATTGGCCTGTAGCTGAGACCCTCCCTACTTTCATTGTTCAGAAGCAATGCGAGTCCTGCAATCTCGGATCACATGACCAAATTTGTGGCAATAGTTGCACTGAATTTGCTTCTTCTTGGGGCTATCCTAAGACTAAGATGGGCCTTTATCCTTGTGAAAGGATTGGGCTATAAATGCTTGTTCAGAGGACGACGAAGGAGCATGCTACCAAATTGTTGTTTCCAGCGATTTTGTAGCAAAAGTTTGGTGCACAAATCTGAAAATTTGAGGTCAACATTAGTTGCAATAATATTGAGCATCTCAATAAAGTGCTCATAGGATTGTGGTAGACTTTTCAGAGTAATGACTACCATATCCTCTTCCTCCCTTGTACGCCCAATGGCCTCAAGTTGATCTCTGATGTCCTTAATCTTTAGAAGATGTTCATGTAACGACGTGCTCATCCATAATAACAAAGAATAGTTGATTCTTCAGAAAGAAAGCTATGCTTTTGTCTGATGTCTCGTGGAGATCCTTTACTATAGTCCAGATCTCTACAACTGTCTTGTCAGACGGCACTTGAGGCAGCTGATCATCAATAACTGAAAGCTTAATGAGCATAACTGCTTCATGGTTACGCTCATCAAACTTCTCTTGAGTAGCATCGACTATGGTAGGACGAGCCATGGTGCCTAGAACAAGCGCCTCATGGTGACGATACTCGAAGATCATCATCATTCTATGCTTCCAGGTGTTGTAGTTCTTTTTGTTGAATCATTGACTGCCTTCCAATAGAAGTTTGGTGAGAGATGCCATGACACATTTTTCAATGCCAAAAAACATGAATATCTGAAAAGGCACGACTTCAAGGTAGATTGACAAAAGACCCATAAAGAATTAAAAGACACCCAGAAGAGAGCTTGAAAAACCCAAAAGAAATCTGATGTCCGATTTTGAATCTACTGGCTCGAAAATCGAGGCACAAAAAATGATGCACCCAAAAAGAAAAACAAAGGCAACCCGAATGAGGTTTTGAAAAAGCTAGAAGGAATCTGTAGACAAAGAAATTTTTTGAATGATCTAAAGGGTCAAAACCCTAGTCAAAATTTACAGAAACCCTAGGCGGCCATGAACGAACCAAAACACATCATAGTAGCAGAAAATGCAATTTCCAATTTTTTTTCAAAAAAAATGACCAGACAGAAGCCGCAATGATCGTGGAGCAGGAAAACAACCACAAAAATGGTTGTATTTGCAAAAAAATGGCAAACAAATCCACTAAATGCCTCATGTCCTCAGAAACAAAGCGCGTCACAGAAGGAAATTGCAACCAAAAAAAATTTGTCTGGGGTTTGTGAGCAATTAAAAAATGTCGCACAGGTCGAAGAAAGAATTCGCGGCACTTGAAAGAAACCCTCGAAATGAAGAGAGGTTGCCACAAACTGCAAAAAAGTCCAACCACAAAAAAAGACATGACCTCAAAAACCCTCACAGATTTGCCAATAAAAAAAATGCAATTTTCAAAGATTAAAAACGCAGGAGTCTGCAAAAATCTTACGAGTCTAAAAATTTCATGAAGAAATTAAAAAATTTCAAAACCTATTGTGAAAAATAACTCAGGAAATTTCAATAATGAAATTATTATTTTTCGGAAAAAATAGCTCTGATACCATATTATGGTAAAATAATGAATGTGTTATTAAACAAAGATCATAAATGATCTATATATACAAGTATACACAAGAATGTTTCTATAACGAACAAAGAGAGAGAAATAGAAACATTCTAAAGAGAGAAATAAAAAGAGAAAGTTTCCATATTGAACAGAGAGAGAATATGGAAACATAGAAGAGAAATGGCCATTAGATATAGAAATAAATCTACGGAAGAGAGAAAAACAAAAATAGAGAAATTTTACTCTAATAATTACATGCTTTCTCTTTAAAAGTTTAAATGCTTGTAAATGTGCATGAGAAACCCATCCTTAAAACAAAAGGATGTTTTTAATGAACTTATACTTGTCAAGTGGGCTTTTTAAGCTTACTTACAAGTGTTATTTTTGTTTTAAGGAATACATGTTGTGATTTGTAAAGATGTTTTAAAAGCCCATTATGAGCAAACGGGCATGTTTTAATTAGAGAAAACATCTTGCATTAGACATCAAAAAGTCTGTTTTTAAAAACGCTGTTTTAAAGTGATAAAACATCTTCCGAAGGCCCATTAAAAGTTTGTCTATGCTTTTTTTAGGATGCTTTGACTTGCGTGTGGCTTCCAAAAGCTCGCCAATGCCTTCATACATTGTTTTGACTTGTAAAAAAACATACAAAAGCCCGTCATTGTCTATAGGCGGCGATTTTGGTGTGTTTTACATATTTTAAAATCCAAGTTTTTACGAGTAAAAAGACTTGCTAAGGCCAAGCTAAAGCCCGGCATCAAGCAAAGTGGCGATTTTTATATGTTAAATCATGTCCAGAACCCATTGACATTATTATAAGATTTGTTTCCCCTTGCATTTGGTAACCAAAAGCCCGTCGCTGCCTAAAAGCAGTGTTTTGACATGCTTCTTCATTGAAGAAACCCGTCATTATTATTTTCCTGCATTTTTGAGACTTGCGTCTTGGTTTTTAAAGCTCGTCTAGGCATAAAACGTGGTTTTTAAAGGAAGATATTGATTTTAAACTTGCAATGATAGATGAGAAACCCGTCCAAGGGAAAATGCAAATATTTGCAACTTGTATCAAGCAATACAAACCCCATTTTTACCCTGGAGGTTGCTGTTTTTGGAAGAAGTCTTTGGCTATAATTCAGGCCTGGACTTCACCATTTGTCTGGTAGGAGTCGCATTTATAATCTGAGTCTTTGTTTTGCAAACGAATTGTAACTCTCCAAAGCACATTAAGAGCTCAGATTCACCTCCTCTTTAACTTCAAATTTGGCAGTTTGCTTGCATTTTTGTAGAGTTTTTCACTTTTTTTTATCCACTTGTGCTCTAGTTTGAATTTTCTTTGCATTTTTTAAGGTATTTGCAATGGCCAGTATAAGACCCAATTGCATCTGGTTTTTAGAAATATTATTTCACTTTGTTTATACCTGCAACTCAATCTTCAAGGCAATAAACTGATTGTTTGCAAGACAGACATATAATAATGAAGCAATGAAGATCCATCATGAAGATAGATTGAAAGAAAGTGCAAATAGATGGATGGAAAACATGCAGGCATGGTAAGAGGAAAGTATTCCTTCTTTCAGTTTCATGGAAACATCAGTTGTTGAGTCTAATTTGAATCCTGCAGATGGCATTGTAAACACGGTTGTTGGCTCTGTCTCATCAATAAATGAAGGGAAGTTGGCCTTCATTTTGGACCAAAACTGTCAGAGAACCAAAATGCAAAGTACTGAAAGAAAGTCATCTAAGTTCATCAGGTATCTTAGAGGACAAGTACCACCCCATTTCTGATCATCCTGTTCCAACAAATGAAACAAATGGGTTACCTCCAAGTCTCTCTATTTCAACTCAGAAGGAAGAAAGAAGAGGTTTACATTTGTCAGATTCCCAGTTAAAAAAACTACTAATATTAGTGATACTACTAATTGTGGTGTTGGGAAGAGCCTTTACACAAAAGTAAGAATGATAATGTTCAAAACCTTCATTGGCTGGAGTATCTTGGGCTTAAATATGAAGGAATTCTCTTTAGAATGTGGGAGTGCCTCTTTGGCAAATGCACAAAAGAAAGACGAAGTAGATAATTGTGTGAATATGAGAGGGATATCTTTATCTTGTTCATATAGAAACACAAGTGAGTGTACTTGTTCTGCTAAGGAATCAGCAGAGGAAAAATGCAAAACAATCAAGGATGCAAGTTCATGTTCTAAGTCTAAGATGTTTCCACTAAACTTGAGCACATCAGTCGTGGAACATCCTGTAGCAGGGCAAAATGACAAAAGGATGATGTAATAGGGGTCATGTCTTGTCAGACACTAATGTTTATTTTAATCATGCATTTTGTAATTGACAAACTACATTTAATTGGGAACAAGTTGTAATTGCAAGTGATCTCTTCACCTGCAAAGTCATTGCATGTAATCCAACTGCAAGTCAAGTTAGTTAGGACTTGCAGTTTGAATAAGTCAACTGTAGATAGCTAGTTGTTGAATAAGTCTCAATTAATTGGGTTTCTCCCACTTTTCGCTCTCAACCCCTCACCTATAAATAGAGGAGGCTGCTCATTGTAATTATCATCTTTTGGCAATGCAAGAAAACCCTGCCCATTTCTATATGCACTTTAAGACTTTGTGCTTGGATGTAGATTAAGTTGCTTTCAATAAAAGAGGCAACTTGCTTTCAAACTTTGTGTTGATTCAAGGTGTTATGTGACGACATTTTCTGAATGTTGATTGTGATTTGTTAAAGAGGGGTTTGAATTCAATATTGCAAACTTTAAGCTGCGCATTGCGTTCAGAGTTATAGTTCAATTTGAGTTTTTGGAGACTTTGTGCTGCAAAAGGGCAGATTGATATAGTTGACAGTGGCTTCAAATACTTATGGTTGGAAGACTTTGTGCTTCGGTGTTAAGTACTTTCATAAAGATTAGTGGATATTCGGTAAGAGACTTTGTGCCTTACCATTTGTTTTGGTTATTAAATCTTCATTCGGGATAAGTGCAGGATACTTTGGTTTTGTGCAACTGTTCCACCTATATAAAGTAGATTGGTGTCTTTTGTATTGTTCTTACGTCAACTCAAGAGTCATCAATATTATCGTACTTGTTAAGGTTTTAGGATCATTGCAAATGTAATAGCACTATCTGATTGTATGTGTTTTCCAAATGCATTGATCTCTTTGTATTTATACATGACAAGGACAAGAAGAGACATGTCCCTTCAGGGGACATGTCTATTCATTAATTTATTTTATCCATTTAACTATTTAGTTAGTATGAGAATAATTATAATCTAACTTTATATATATATATATATATATATATATATATATATCAATGTATATAATAATATCAATTATTATATATTGATATATATGTATATATATAATAAACCATTTCTCATAATAATCATATAGTCAGTATTATAATTATTTATCTGACCAATGCTACAAACATCAACAGTTTATATATGTTTGTATATCTCCACATTGATGACCATGTTCTATATCTCCTTGCAAATTTCATCAGTGGTCTTGCATCGGATATGTGCATCAAACTTCATAAGAAGTATTGATTAGTGATTATATCTTAACAGCCAACATCCTTATATAGGTTGACTTTACAAATACATGCACGATGAAGGACTCTTGATGATAAACATCTATTTTAAGAATGGCAGAAACTCCATCCATCTCAAGGTATATGAAAAAAGGTTGTGTCAAATAAAGGAGAGGCTTCAAAAACAACTCATGTTCGGCAATTTCAATCTTGGAATGAGACTGAAAAAGCAGCATATCTTATTCACCAATATTCCTTCAGCAATTTGCATGAGTGATTAAGCACCTTGCCATTTTCCACATGTTTGAAAAGAAAATGATTGTCTTTCAGCTATCATATGCTTTGAAGTTGAGTCAAGAACATAGGGTCTGTCATGATGATAAATAAAGAACAACGATTAAATGATGAGTCAGCAAATCATTTAAATCAGACAACTTTATTCATATTTGTTTCGGTCGACTTCAAAGAAGTAGAAATTGATTTGATAAAAATCCGACTCACTAAAGGTAGCATCTTGTATTTGAAGTCACAGGACAGTGATTGTTTAGCAAAGAAAAATCATGTAAAGACAGACGTTATGGTGTGATTCAGTGCGATCAATATTTGATAAATAAAATGAGCAGCAATAAAGAAAAAGACAGCGACTTAATATTACAGCAAAGACAAAGATTATAATACTATGCAGTGATTTTGCAAATGGTCAGTAATGATAGCATAAAACAAAGCAAAGTGATCAGTTCATATGCCAGGGAACTAAATAAACACAGCAACTTCATACAATATGGCTGGGTGATTCATAAAATAAAGCGGTTTAGAGAAACGAATTAAGTGATACGATTATAATCAAAAAGCAAACGGTTTTGATTAAAAGTCAAAGCAATTAAAGGAAAATTACAACCAAAAAATAAATTTATATATATACAAAAAGATTATATATATATATATATATATATATATATATATACAAAAAAATTTAAAAAATATATAGAATTAAATCATTTGATAGTATGATACTTCATCATTGATCAATGCCAAATTGTAAAGAGCCTTCCTGGCTCTCGATTGATCACGCTTGTAATTTAAAAATAATTTAACAACTTCCAGAATTTCAACAGAGATATAATTTAATTTGAATCTTAACAAACATTATTCTCTGAATTGTACAAACATCTGTTACCAATAACAACAATTGCCATTATCCAAATTTACAATTTTATTGAAAAACATTGGCACCTGGTAATCAAATGTAGTCTTGGATGAATCGAAATGGTATCTAATACCATTGGCGCAGCCTGACAAGTATCCAACAGCCCAATGTATAAACTTGCAGCCCTCCAAGTATTGACACAACCTAGCTGGGTGCTCACGCAGCCACTGGTAGTGAAAATCCAGCTCCAAAAAATATCACTCAGCCCTCTAATACTTAATTCTAGCATCCAATATTCAAAATGCAGCTCTTAAATGATTTGCGTGGCCTCACAAATAATACACAGCAATGAATACATCACTTGCTGCTTTGGAAACAATTTCGCATCTACCAAATTACAACTCCACCACTCAAAGATATAATCCAGCCTCCTTGAGAATTCAGCTCTACAAGAAATTCAAATGCAGCCTATATTAAATCCTCAGCTCTATAATACATTTAATCCTTTCCATTTGGCATACCTCAACACCAAACTTATGTCTTCAGAATCAGAATAAAATTATCAGAAATCCAGAAGCAAAATTCATCATCAATCAGTGATGATTACAATTGCAGAAAGAGGAATCAGTCCTCAAAACCCTAGCCATTTCTCACAGCCAAGAAGCTTCATAAATTTTATCAAATCAACAATGAATGATTTTCCTTTCACAAAGCATTACTTTTATAATTCAAAAGTGTCTTCTCTCACACACTTTTCACTTAAAACACTTTTTATACTTAGGCACATATTGAATAATATAATATATTAATTCATTTGGCTCCAAAAAAGGCCTTTTCACCAATATCATGAAATTTTGACACGCAAGGTCTCTGTTTTTTGTGCCCAAGATTTAAAACTTTTCATCCTGTTTCCAACGAGCTATAACACCAAGGTATCCAGCATATAATACCAACAAAAATGGCAACATTAGCAAATTTAATTAAATAATAATAATAAACCACCCGTCTTGCGAAAACAACTGAAAAAGCGTCCAAATCGAAATCTATCTGCACAGGATTGATCCAGATGATGAAAGATGATGAATGAACTTGATGGGGTGACTTACTAAAAATAGACGCTCTCTCCAAGATTCTTGGAGCCCAAACCGGAAGCCAGAAATGAAAACCGAGAGCATCATTCAACTCCTCTAACTCATCTGAGCTCATCGGAACTATCCATTGACTTACTATAAATATTAAGTTCACACCAAAGACCCTCTAAACACCTCGCCAGACCATGAGGATCACAATAATGACCTACAAAAAATGGGGACATTACACAAATGCCAATTGATAGTTCACAAATATTCAAATAAGCCATATCATATATGTCTATGTTCATGATTCCAATGAAAATCATTACAATTACAAAATGTAGATCATGATTCATCAATCGTCAAAAGAATTATCAAAAAAATCATCATCTATTGGATTTTCATCTTCAACTCTGCAAGTTCAAGATCATTTGAACCCAAACTAGTTCCACTCACACTAGATGCACCATGTGTAGGGATGCCAACATCATCATCATCATAAGGCATAGTGAGTCTGGTAAGATCCTCAATGGTTGCATCCAAGTTGGCACACTCAAGGGCTACATCTCAAAGTTTCATTGCCCCATCCTTGTAGCGGGGATCCTTACGTGACAGCAGGCGCAAGTTGAAATGAATTTGAACCCAACCAGTTATGTTTCACTGAGTGGATAAAGGAGTATGTACTATAATTTCGTTCAGCAGCAGAAGAACATGCAACTAGATAGAAAACCAACAAAATTAAAAAAAAAATGCAAAGTAAACTAAAGAATGTTAAGTACTAAATTGTAGAATACAATTTGAAAAAAAAAACTTAGTTGTGAGAGCATCTTGATTGCAAGAGGTTAGAGGTACATAAAACTTTGACCATAGATGTATCACCATATGAAAGCATCCATGTCGTATTGGTCAATAATAGCTATTGGAGTATGACTTCTTCCTGAGGCAAACATGCCAAATTCTATCCTAACTTCTTTAATCCACTTCATCTTGGAAGAGTCTAGTAAATGCCCGCCTATACCCATTAGCAACTTCAACATCTCTATGTGGTGTTTATCTCCCTAGCATAGAAAGTACTTTCGTGCTATAGAACCTAGAAGATAGGGCATATGCAAAGAGGTGCAATGGCATTTTCATCTTTTCCCAACGACGATGAATGATAGATTCCACCTTTTTGCAAAGGGTATCACATTCTACGAGGTCATCCTCATGCTTTTGTATTGCCAATTTGACTTTCTCTACCATTGTGCCATGCCATCATAGACATCCCCCAAACAAGGTGCATCTGTATCGGCAAATCGGAGCATAGTCATGATAGTGTTAAATGTCCTGGACAACTGAGAGGGGGGTGAATCAATTGTAAATGAAAACTTTTATCAATTTCATAGATCCAGTTCCATTTGATTAGATCTTTAACCACTTAACCATATCAGATATAAGCATGAATAAGCACACACAAGAACCATACACAATGAACACTAGATTTTTACGTGGAAAACCCAAGATGGGACAAACCATGGAGAAGCTAATTCTCATGAATAAAAACATTGGTTAAGATGATTTTTACAAAGGGTGGCTCACTGCCAAAATGCTCACTGCATGTGGGCGCACTACCCTAAAGAAGAAGAATGAAAAAAGAAATCCATCACTAAAGTACAACTGCTAGTAGAAACCCTTGGCTCATTGCCTCTGATGACTAACAGCAATAGCACACACGCTCTGCTCACAACCCAACTTCACACTTTCGCATAACCTTGCACAATGTCTAACAAATCTTCTTTTCAATCAACTTTTTTCCTTTTTACTTCCGTCACAATCATCCTCTTATTTATATTGATCTTTAAAATATGAAAACACCAAGTTGGCCATCAAAACATAATTTGAAATAGGTCCAGACTAAACATTCCTATGGTGGGGATGAATGAAAAGTGGACCACACCACATGCATTGCCTCAACGAAACAACACGTTATCTAAATGCCGCAATTACCAGAGCCAAAGAAGAAATAACACTATTAGCATCCACACCTCTGGACTGCATCAATACAACCCAAAACAAAATATCAAAAGATAAAGCAATGAGTGATATGAAACCAAACTGCCAATATCATATCTCGAGCAATAGAGAATTCCAAACCACTGTCAATCACAAACATCACTCAGTACATCACCAGAAACATATTTCCTAAAGCACCAACCTTCCAGAGCACCAGCCTCTAGGCCATCAAATCCTAAAAATTACATCTGTAACATATCAAAAATATAGAGCACAAACCAACCACCAAAGTAGTATGTTGACATTAATGACAACCATACTGATACATCAACAACTCTGCAACAGCAACAACTGACACATCAACAACTCTGTAACAGCAACAAGCTCCCCCTTTCAATAGATAAGCTCGGTGAATTCCAATAAATATTCCACATGAGCCCACCAAGTGTCATCCAAGACCAATGACTTGACCTTTTGGGCCCTCTGAATTTGAAGCCTTCCATAAACCCCATTGGTTAAAAATAGCCATTTGAACCAATGCTTCTTGCACATTCAAAAGTCGTCTCATAACAATTGTATGAGATGCAAATTGGGTCTCAAGAACCTGAGTAAGTTAATGACAATATCAATATGTAAATAACATGTTAAATAAATAATAAATATTAAGCAAATTTCATATACAAATTCATATTGAACATGAGGGAAACAAAATCAAATAAATTAATTAAATTTAACTTCAACAACTGCAATCTCGAGAAAGATCTGAATATTGCTTGTGACATTTGGTGTTTCATCACAAACGCTTGGATCTCCTTGCCCTCTTTGTATATTTGTTTTACCCACTCTATTTGAGTGCCAATTTGTTGCATTACCAAGTTGAGGGAGTGTACAGTGCATGGTATCCAAAAAATGTGCTTATAGCTTGCTTCAACCAAAGCACCTACACCCCTACAATTTTTTGCATTGTCTATAATTACTTGGACCACATTCTCATTACCCAACATCTTTATGGAGTCAATGAGAGTTCTGGAAATGAACTCTACATCTTTCACTTCCCCTTCACAATCAACTACCCTCAAAAACATTGCCCTTTTGGGGGGCACTGCAATAACATTAATCAATTGATGGTTTCCGATATCTTTGCATCCATCGGAAACAATAGAAATACTTTGATTTAATCCAAGAATCTCTAATTCGTTGAAGAGAGGTCTCTATAGCATTCCTCTCTCTTTGCAATAAGGTGGTATGCACCTTTTCAAACCCAAGACTTGTGAAACCAAGAGGTGCACTATTGATTGCCGACATCATTTCCCATCAATATGGTGATCTCACCAAGTTGAAAGGAAGACCATTGGCATAGAGGCAATGTGTAATTTTTTGTTCAGCAATATCTCTTGCCTCCATTTAAAATGTTTTGTCTAATGGACCTCTTTTGCGGGTGGTAATTTGTACTTCATCTTCATCTCCCAATATAGGCAAGAAGGGATGTTTGCAGGCCACTATAGTATCAGTGGGTAAATTCATTGTTTTTTTCTTTCTGGCTCTACCAGTATAAGCACTTTGTTTTGCTCTTAGAACCACATCCAATAAGGTGGGCAAATTCAGAAGTGGGAGTCGGTGCCTCTAGTAGGTTGGTGCCTACAAACATTGTAAAAGAAGAATTATATAAAAGCAATAATTTGTCGGGGGTTTTCGCATTAGGGTTTCCACATAAACATTGTGTTACTGTGTTCTTATGTGCATGATTGTTGAAAGTGAATGATGCTAATATGATTGATAAAGTTTAAACAAGTAAAATTTGTTGTTATACTAATTCACCCCCCTCTCAGTATAACCATGTGCTCTTCACATTGTCTGTAGCCCAGGTCACTAGGGCAAGCACTAGTCTTTTCCTGCCACGAGGTTTATCAGCCCTTGATGACATAGGAGTATCTAGAGAAGTGCACTGCCTCCTTCGATGGTCTAGCATGGTCCCCCTAAACTACCCATTTTTCAGATTTAAATGCCAATACCTTTAGAAAACAAAATAAATAAGAAAATTATGTTTGGCATGGTATTACAGAAAAAATTTATAAGCTTCACTAAAAGCTACACAAAACACTGCCTATAAAAAATAAAATAAAAGATAATAACTTAGAAAACATGATTGCCAAGGATAAAATTAGATATATCTAGCAGTTATGAAAAAATTCCTACATAAAGATAAGGCATAAACAGATCAACCTTTTTGTAGGGTACAAGGAAAAGTGGAAATTTGAAAAAATAGATGCCTATGAGTACATTCAAAATCCTAGAAATGATATGAGAAGGAAATAGCATGTTGGACTCAAAAAGGAATTGGAGCAGATATAAGAACAGGGACAGAGATAGGAACAGGAACAAAGGATGGCAACATAAGGTGGGGAGCATCCGCATAGAACATAGGAACTAATATTTAAGACTTATATTTCCTAACAGCAAATAGAATAGGTAAAAGAAGATTCTCTAATTCAACATTTCTTAATGCCAGGTGTGCTTGAAACAGATCTATAATGACAACAATTACTCATAAATTCCGAAATCTGAGCAAACAGGTTTATCAAGTATATGAAACAACTTTTAGAAAGCAAAGGAAGCAATCTGTGCCATTGAAACCATTTTTAAAATTACTCACCTCTACTTCTGTTGAAGTATACAATGGATCAACATTCTCTATCAGTATCACTGATCCTTGTTCATAACCCCTTTGAAGATGCTCATCCCAGGGCTGAAAGAAGAAATATTATTGATTCTTAATCGCAATGCACTTGCTTCTATCCACCCATTTAAAAATTCATCTAATTTGTTTCAAATCCAAGAGTGCCAATATTCATAAGGGTGGTCAATACTCACATGTCCCTTAAAAAAACTGTTACTCTCCTGGAAAAATAGTCAATGCATATACATTTTCAGTGCATGACATACATGCAAGTCAACAACAAAACCTAAAATTAAAAATACTGAAGAGAAACTCACAAATTCTGGCCTCTTTGTAACCTCAATTATCTTACTTGCAGAAATATTTTCCTTCTTCACGCTTGTGTCCTCAAACGACATAGAAATCATATCCTCAAAAGCCATGGGAGAATCATCACCCAGCTTTGACTTGATAGGCATATGATCTGAATTTAAAAATTCTTTCTTGAAATTTGATGCCTCTTTAGTAGAGTCAATGGTTTTCTTTATGAGACCCCTACCATCTTTTTTGTTCTGAGTTACTTTAAATGGTTCTTTGTCATTCTTTGCACTGTCTGGCTGCAATACCAGATTTGTTGATTTTCTAGAAGCTTTTGAAGTATTTTCCTTTGGGCTGGGCTTCTTGTCAGGTATTTTTTTAAAATTTGTCTCTCTTTTCTTCAGTTTGTCCATTTTCTTTACTGAATCTTCCACTTTCTTTACTAAGTCATCCATCTCCTTGACTGAGTCCTCACTTAAGTTAACTATCAGTTCCAGAGTCTTTGTGGATTTCTTTTCTACTTCAATTGATTCCTCTTTAGGTGAATCATTCGTATTAGATTTTCCTTCCTCTGTCTGCTGATTTTCTTTAATCATTTGACATGCGTGTGAGATTTCAATTGTTGTAAGCCTGGTATTTAACTCTTCAAATTTTTGCCCTTCAGAAGCTCTTGGTGAACCATCAATAAATTTGACTTTACTTAAGGGTATAGTTTCAGAATCTAAATTTTCATTTTCAACTGTGTCCTTGGTAACTAATGGTGCTCCCACAGAAAATCCATTCACTATATCATAGCTGCCAACATTGTTGGGTGTGCATTTCAATCTTTTATAGACTTTTTTTTCCTCATTAACATAGTCCATTTTGGGAGTTTCTTTCCAGTCAACTCTTGTATTCGCTCTGATGCCATCTCCATCAATTATTATGTCTTGGTTATTCGACAGCATCACTGCATCTGCTTTCTCATGAAAATCTTCTTTCAGAACATCTCCCATTGCAATGTCTTTATGTGCATCCAATACAGGAGCCCTGTTGGATTGAGTATCAGTATGATGAATTCCTTCACCTTCATTTGTTTGATGTTCCTCAGATAGACCAGTAGCAGAATTACTTTTTTGTGAACCTTGAGAGTTGAAAATTGACTCAACTGCAACAAAAGCATTTGAATTATATGACAAGAAGGATTTTTTACTAACATCAAATATGGGTACTTTTGCTGAGCGCATATGAATAAGAAATTCAGAAATTTACCTCCGAAGTCCTTTATTATAAGATCCATATCTTCTGAAATTGTATAATTCTCAACATCAAATCTCCGATAGAAGAAGTAATGTGAAGCTTCTAACTCTTCCTCTGAAGGCTGAGGATTTCGCTTATCCACAGATGTGCAAAGAACCTTGCACTTCCCTACAATGACATTCTTTAGAACATAAAACATTAGAAATTATGAATTTCAGATTAATTTTACTAATTAAAGAAAAGAATCCATGACATGAAAAGCTAATTGGAATCCAGATAAGATCAACAATACATTCAACTTCCAAGCACTGCTTACTAAAAACAAGAATGGAACAAAAGACGACAATTCCATTAACGTAGACAACTACTTGTGTCCACAATATCAGGTTCACCCAGAGATTATTCCTATAAACTATGGTTTCCTTTAATTCTCAATAGTATTTTTTTCAAGAGGGGACATGTATTATATTAATATATTAAATATAACTGCTGGTAAGGATAAAACAAATTAAGCTTTTTTCTAGTAGTCTGGTACAGGGAAGGGAAGGTACATACGAGAATATATTATAATGTACTAAAGTTGTACAGGATGATGTTACAGCAATATGTAAAGCATCCTTATACAAATATTAAAAAGGTATAAGTCTGATGGATCACACCTTTTTCTGTACCAGTTACAGTAGTTAGTTACATAATAAAGCGATTCATTAAAGAAGTCATAGTTCCCAAGTCATAGGTTGAGCATACCTAAACCAGGTCTACAGACCAATTTCAGAGACTTGGAAAGTTTGGCCGAGTCTACGTAGAAATTTCAAAAATTCACATTTTTTGGAAAAGGGATTATTTGCACTTTTCTTAAAGTGTCAATTCTGTGTTGAGATTTTGACAAATCTTTACAACAGTCTGAATCCTAATTGAAATAAGCAATCAGCTTGCTGAGTCCTAGTTAGTAACTATGACAAAAATAACCATAAAGGGAGTGATCATTCCAACACCTATTTTCAAGGTATATCATTGATATTCAAGTTGGGAGCTTTTTTTCTTCATATTGGGCATTGCACTAGGGTGTTTCAGTAGTGTTTTCTCTCGTGTAAGCATTTGCTTCAGCTTATTTGTCTTGCAAGCCTTCTATGACAGCAGTTGTTCAATCACAGTGCTCTTTGCTTATGGACTAACATTGTAAGCTTCGGATGGTTATACTACTGAAGAGCTTTCCTTATCTAAGCATTTACATTGTAACACAGGATAATAATACCACTACTGAGTTGATTTTCTTTATTACTGGTACTTACCCACTATACAAGTGGTTTGTAATTGCCCACCATTGGACAAGTGGACGTAGCTTGTTATTTACCTTCGGTTATATAAGCTTTCCAACTGCTAGTGAATGTGCTCAAGTTGCTATTTACTTCCCACTGAATAAGTGGATGTGCCCCCTCAATCACCACTGAATAAGTGGAATATTCAATTGAATTTCCAATAATATACATTCATCCCGCTGAATAAGTGGTTTGGCCAATTGGCCATCTGATGCCTTTCTTTCAGTACTTTTTATCAGAAACATTGTAGGTTCTCAACTTGCCCTTTCCGGGATCTGGGAGATCAAAAAGTGAAAGAAAGTTGTAATACATTTCATTGCAGTTGAAAACTAACATATTTTCAAAATAAAAATTGAAGGTGGTTATTACACAGATTGTACAAAATCGAAGGCATCCTAGCTCTTCCTCACTCCCATAATGAATGTCAAGTCAATAAGTTGGAATATCAGAGGACTTGATTTCACTAGGAGATAATTATTTTAAGATTGTTTTTGCAACAAAATAGGTAACTTGGATTTCTTGTTGTTGTAAGAGTTAAAAAGCAATTGGATTCCAACTTGAGAATGTTTTGATATTTGTGTGGAAGAACTCAGAATTTTGAACCTTCAACCATGTGAAAGGAAGAGTAGGTACAGCCATCCTTATTGACAAAAAATGGTTTCCCTATGTTAAAAACTCAAGATGTTCCCCATGCAATATAGGAGTATGGATTATTATTGAGAAAGACAATCTGAAATTTAGTACTAGCACAATATATGCTGCTAATGATTTAGAGAAAATATTGAGTTGTGGAATTGGTTGGCTTCCTCACTACCAAAGGTCCTTTGGGTCCTTAAAGGGGACTTTATTAGTTGGACAAAAAGTAAACATGTTAGGTGGCATTCCTGTGAACTGAAAAGGTCATGAGCAACACTTCTGGGCCAAAACTAATGTAACTTTGAAATTAATTGACCCCCATGAAAGTAATAAATCTAATAGCAAAAGTATTTGGTTCACCTGGTGTACTAGACAAAAAGAAGGGAAATTACTTTTCTCCAGATTGGATTATGTGTAGAAAAAATACCTTTTGTTTTAACAATAGAGAAAACTGTAATTGTGTGCAAATTCTTCCTCTCACCATGTCCAATTATTATACCATTGAGGAAACTATTTGGGTCAACATGAATAGTAATTTATTAAAAGATCAAGATACTCTTGATGGTATTGGCAATTTGAGATAGATAAACAAAGCACTCTTTGCTAGTTCTACTGCCATCAATTATAGGGATAATGTTATGGGCAGTTGGAAGTCTTAGTTTCAGACGAATGGGAAAAAAACAGCTCTAGATCGAAAGTAATATTCTATTGCAAGCAAAGGTTATCTGTCGAAAGCCAGTTACAGAAGGATCCTAACATAGAATATCTTATCACCTCACTTGCTGATACTAGGAATAAGCTTAGATGCTTTCAAAACAGGAAGGCCCAATGTCCAAAGATTAAAGCAAAAATGCAGTGGCTCAAGGAAGGTGACAAGGTTTCCAATTTCTTTTCAGTATTCTAAGGGTAAAGAACTGTAAGGAAGCTCTTGGTCCAATTTGGGGGTATGGAAATCTTTGCAATGGTCACAACGATAGAAAGAAGCTTTCAAAGAATTTCATCAGAGCTTGTTTACTACAAATGATGATTATACTCAATGCAAACAAGCTCAGGAAATTTGTAATCGGATCGTTTCAAAAAAAATTATGAGGAAGAATATGAGAATCTAGAAAAACAGCTTAGCAAAGAAGAGATCCTAATTTCTATTCAATCCTTCAAAAATTGTATACCTCCTAAAACTGATAGCTGATCAATTAACTGGTCAATTGAATTTTATAAAGCCAGCTCCTCTTAGATAGTAAATTACCAAATGATGATTTATAAGGAATCTTTTGAGAAGGGATCCCTTGGTAACATGGTTATTAAAATTCTTCCTAGAAATGATGATAAAGCTCAACTCAAAAGCTAGAGGCCTATAACATTGTTGAATTTTTCCTATAAAATTCTTGCCAAAATTTTAGCCTTAACGCAAACTGATAGTCTTCCTAGAATGATTAGTGACACCCAAACTGATTTCATTAAAGGCAAATACATTTTGGAGAGTCTTACCAACTAGGAGGCATTACAATGGATCCAAAGATCTAACCAAAATGCTGGCATGTTATTTCTTGAGTTTGAAAAAGTTTATGTTATTCATTTTACTTGTTTTGAATTTTTTTGGTTTTCCAAATGAATTTAGTAATATGATTAAGGTTTTGTCCAAAGATGTATATGTTCAATTTAGATCAATGAGTCTTGTTGTGACCTTTTCACATCGCCCCATTGCAAATGGGGACCTCCCCTTTTCTATGAATAAGCCAAGTCTTTCTGCAGTCAGTGTCGTCTCCTGACCCTTGAAATACATTGGTGATTTATGCCAAGTTTGGAATGAAGTGTCATCTACCTTTGGCTCTAAAAAAGGAAGTTTTATGAGGACTAGCAAATTTGGTCAAGTATGACAAGGATATTGATCATTCAAAGCGAATGCAAGTGAAATTTTGAGTGTTTTGGTGAACTTACTATTTTTATAAATTTCCAATTTTAGTAAGTTTCATTGTGTCCCCAATTGGCCTAATTTTGAGTCTGGAAGAACTTGCTATTTTACCAGTGTCTATTTTTAGTAAGTTTCACTATGTCTCAGTTTGGCCTAATTTAGCATTTAAACAAACTATTTTTGGTAGGTCTATTTTTGGCAACTAAGGAGCAATAAGAGAGAAATAAGCAAAAGGTATCCAATTCTTAATCTGAAAGAATGAGCGGCTAAGGCGGATGATCCAAATTTGGTTGTGTGGAGAAAATCCTCCACCCTCAAATTGTGCCCAAGAGAGGGAATTCCCAGAGTGCAAGGAGTAATTCAAAGTTGGAAAAATCCTTCTCCCTGCCTCATTTGCATCCAACAGAGGGAATACCCAAAGAGCAAGGAATTCTTCAAAGTTGGAAAATGTCATGTCCCCTCTTTAGTGACATGTCATTTTTCAGTGGATTTGCCTATCATGGACTCTCGTAGGCAGATGGTTTTGGTGAGAGAGTCATTTTGATGATTATTTGGGGATTGGAAGGTCTTATTTGCTCTTGGAGAGATGGTGTTTATCATATTTTTATTATAATGTGTTATGTGGGGCCAAAATGTTATAATTTTGAGTTGAGTTGCACTTTTTATTTTAAAAAGTTACTTTTTATATAAAAGTGCATTATAAAGGGATTTTATAAGAATATTTTATGGATACTTCTAGAAGTTCTAGTGGCTTCTTAGAAAAGTGAATAAATAGAGTGTTTGGCCTCTCATTTGGACATCCCATGACTTGTTTACACTACTTTTCTCTTTGAGCATTTGTGGCGCCATCTTGGTCTGCAGATTGTCATTTGATCTTTAGGAACGGAGTTTCTTAAGGATTTGCATAACTGAGGAGGTAAAATATCCTTTGAAGGGTTGCACTTTGGAAGTGGTATTCAGCCATTTCAAGTTGAGCTTATTTGGAGTCCTCAGACTTACCTGAGGGTTTGAGTTTTTGATTGCAAGAGGAAAAAAAAGTAGATCCGAAAAAAGCAGTCCGAAAAAGCAAAGCGAAAAAGCAGATCCGAAAAAAGCAAAGCGAAAAAGGAGATCCAAAAAAGTAATCCGAAAAAGCAGATTTGAAAAAGCAAAGCAAAAAAGCAGATCCGAAAAAGCAGAGCGAAAAAAAACAATCCGAAAAAGTTTTAGCTACAAGTCTAATTCAGTTTTCAGAATTTCAGGATAGGGTTTTGGAACCACATTTTTGCTCATATCTTCCTCATTACTCAGCATATCATTCTGGGTATTTTTGCATCGGATTTCTATCGCCGAGGAGATAAAGATAGGTGCATTTTGGAGACCCAAAATGCCATGATTTATTTTTAAGGAATTTTCAAAATTCCTAGACATTTTCGAAAATTTGCGAGAAAGTACATTTTCAGATTTGGGGTGACTTTGGCTTGGGTGTTGGCATCTTCAGCACTGGTAAAAATTATTGCAGCCATCTACAATCACGTTCCTCACTTCTCATTTGGCATTTGGCATATTTTCTAAGAAATGTATGTTTTCAGCTAAGTACAAAATATAGCTTCAACACTTTACTATTTTACATTGTACTTGTCTTTGTTTGCCATTTGGCATTATTGGTATCAAAGGAAGGCTAGGATTTTGCAAGTGAAAGGGCATTGTAATTTTTAGTTTATCTATATTGCAAACCTAGGGTTTGATGATCATATTATTGGCTGAAATATGTATGGCATTGTTGCAAATTGTTGATATATGAATGGCATATGGTTTTGAGCAATTTCCTACATCATTGATAGTGTTTTAGATGGTATTTGGTTGCTATCTATTATTCTGAAATTTTGGGACAGCAAACTCATATGTTGCAAAATAATTTTCTATCTATATTTTGAGTTACATTTTTGAGGGGTTTTTAGTGGCCTATTGGTAAGGGTCATTACAATGGTATTAGAGCGGTTTTCTTACCATCCTGTTAGGTAAGAGTCGTCTTGTATGAGTGATTAGCACTCTGCTTTATCCAAAATGGACAGATATAGTACAGAGTCTCAAAGGACACGATCCTCGACAACTAATGGACAAAGTAGGAAGATTCAGAGTCGGAACAGTAGAAAGGATGGTTATTTAGACATTCAAAATGAACTGAAGAAAATAAGCCATGACATGTCTAAACAGTTGGTTAAGCGCCACCGTATGATGAATGACATGCTGTCCGACCTAGCTAAGGTGGATAAGTTGACTGGATTTCTATTTGGCAGATCTTCTCACAGGGCAGATGACACAATTACCAGGAACTTGCATGAGGAGTTTGAGAAATTAGCTTGCAGCCAGGCAGAGGTTTCAGTTCCTATTCAACCACAGGAAGAAGTGGTGAAGGATATTACGCTGATGGATAGTAACTGTCAACTTGATACTCAAGTTGAGACAATTGTATACAGGTTGCCAGAGGGTGATGTCACAGGTACTCAGGATGCTTTGGTTACGACAGGCAGTGACTACAGCGTAGAGGGTTCAGATGATGATTTTGAGGATGTTGTTGCACACGATGGTGAGATACCTGGTAGAGATGAGCAGACATTGAGTATTCATGACTTTGCTGAGAGGGAGTACCAAGCACATTTGGATGCTTCGTCACATGAGGTTGAGGCTAGTAGTACTTCGCATGATTTGTCCAACCAACTGAAGGTGAGCAAAGACAGTATGGTGACTTCATTATCTCATCATGACAGGATGCAGGATATGATAGAGGATCACATTCAGATGATTCAGTTACAGGGCAGAGATAAGGGAGTTCAGGCAGAGTCTTCTTGTGTTGACTTACAAGCGATTAGGGAAGGAATGGGAACGATGAAGTTGAGTTATTTACATCTTCTATCAGATCGTGACCATCTTCTTAGCCTTGCTGGAGACTATTCAAATGCCTTGAGGAGGAAGGAGGAGGAAGTTGACAGGCTTTCTCGTGAGCTTGAGGACACTCGAGCTTCTTTGGTGAATACTCCATTGGCATTACAAGACTTGGAGAGACATGGGGATGAGCATGGCGTGGAGTTGAGTTTGGTTTCATCTTGCACACCTGATACTCAACTTTCTGCGGCAGATGGATCATATGTGGTCGTTGATAATTCATCTTGCATCCACATCCAGGATACTGGGACAGTGTCAGACAGGTATGTGGAGTTAGTTGGTATTAGTCATATTACTCAGGTGAGGAGTTTGCTTGAGTTACCAGCTGATTCTAGTTTACGGATAAGGACTCGAGATTGTTATATTGGCATTTGGGATTCAGTTGACTGGAGATCTTTATCACTTTTTGGTAGCAGTGATAGTTTGGGTGCTATCATGGATTTGATTAGCAAATTGCACGGTGTTGTCCTTTCTTGTGCCAGCAGTTTGTCCGATATTAGTATTAGTTTTTATACACTTGTGTTGGGCCTTGTTCATATATCCAGTCGACCATTCTTGCTGGAATGTGTTGATGATCTTTCATATTTGGCAGTGTTTACAGATGAGTCCCAGGATCATATTGGCATTGATGACATCCAGGAGGATGCAGTGGGCAGTTGTGAGGACTTAGTTTCCTCGGCAGTTTCTTTTGGTACAGAGGAGTTAGACAGCGGTGCTACAGTTTTTGATACTCCGTATGTTGATATGAGATTTGGAGTTGATTCACAGGATATGGATGGTAATACTCTAGAGACCAGTAACCTTGAGGATACTCCTTTGGACAGTGTGTCAGAGGAGGATTGTAGGAGACAGTCTAGCCAATGTCATCATGTGTCTAGTCAGCTGAGAGTTAGTGAACGAGACATTGCTATCGCTTGCCAGCATTTCCATGTTGCTCGTCAATTGTTAGCAGTTTATGGATGGGGTTCTCCTACTAGTGATGAGCAAGGAGGCAGTTATCTTTCCTTGACAAAGATCCACTCTTTATGGGAGGCTATCCGAATTCTGAGATAGAATTATATGCAGTTGGTAGCCAACAAAGATTATCTTATGGAGTGAGGCAGTACAGCGTACGATGCATTATTGACCAAGGAAGATGAGGTGAGTGAGCTTACTCAGCAGCTCGAAGTGACTTCTGAGATTCTTGAGAGTACACAGTTGGCTTTCAAGGAGTCACAGTTTCATTTGGCTGAGGTGACCATGGAGTTAGAGCGACTGTCATCTTTACCAGATTCTGTTCAGCACAGGTTGTGGTGTCTGGTGATCCGAGGATGTCCATGGTCGAGATTGTCAAAGATAGTGGAGATGGGGATGCATCCATCCTCGATACTAGCATTGGGATATCAGGTTCGTTTCCACTAGAGTCAGTTCAATTGAGTTGGGTGCTGCAGCAGATTGTTGTGGTATGCCTGACATGGTGGTGGTCTCTACTACTAATGGCATGGAGACTGGTGATGTTGTATCAGAGATCATGTGTGATGTTGGTGAGCCGGCAGTTGGCATGGTTCCTACTAGTGATACTACTCCCTTGGCGGTGTCTTCGGAGGTAGTAGGCAGTTCCAGCTTGGTTAGTGATCGATTGCAGTTAGTTTCATCTGAATTGCAGTCTGAGTCACTGACTGAGATTGGCGCATCTTATCGGCATTACACTATGAGGTATGCTCACCAGTTTACCTTTGATGACCATGTTGATGAGATGATGATACATAGATGTACTTTGGTCCTTAGTACTTGTCATCAGTTATGGAATGGTTTGACGCCACAGGATGAGAGTTGTGATGGGCATGACATGGCGATAGGTTTTGCGGTTGACAGCTTGATAATACATGACTTAGAGCAGGAGTTTGGGAGTGATGTTTCAGCGGTTGTTGTTATTGATTCTACTCCTTTGGCTATGACATCTCCTGACTTAGCTAGTGATCAACCGCAGTGGATTGTATCACCTGTGCATGGTGAGCTGTTGACTGAGGTTGGTTCTTTTTATCAGCATTATACTGCAGGGTATGTACATCAGTTTGCTTTTGATCCTTGTGTTGAGGAGTTGATGGCAGGCAGATGTGGTTTGGGTTCTATTTCTTGCTGTTTATCTTGTGATGTCTTTTCGCCATCAGCGATGCATGGGAGTTATGGTTATGAGACACTGGCTGGTGATCTGCAGAGTTGTGTTGACTGCAGGAGTTGTACAGTGTGTGGATTCTCCATACTTGGTACAGTTCCATTCGGGAGTGTTCACCATTGTTGCAGAGTTGGATTGTACATTCCGCATAGGCCAGTGGGATGCGTTGATGGTATTTACTGTGTTGGCAGTTTGAGTTGTCCACTTTACTTGGGTTCTGATGTTCTGAGAGTTTGTGTCTCGTGGGTTCCTGACTGTGGCAGTTGTGATTTTGGAGTTTGGTTGAGCTGTATTTGTCAGTTTGATTATGGATTCCTCTTGGTTATATTGCAGAGGATATTGCAGGAGCCTGTGTTGATTGACAGCAATATAGTTCATGACTGCATTTGGGATCCAGGTGGATTGATTGGTTTATTGTTCACTCCTTTCAAGGCACTATATGCAGACAACAGGGTACACAATGTTTTCCATGTGTCACGCCTCAAGAAGGCGTTGGGTCAGCATGTTGTGCCTTCAGCAGTTCTTCCTCCATTGGATGATGAGGGGAAGTTGGTTCTTGTTCCCGAGTACATCATTGACAGCAGAGAGAGGCAGCTCCGCAGGAGGACCATCAGGGAGTATTTGGTGAAGTGGAGAAATTTGCCTGAGGATGTCACATGGGAGGGAGAAGATATTTTGCAGCACCCAACTTTGAGATTGCTTGAGGGCAACCAATTTCAGGAGGGGCGGACTGTCATGTCCCCTCTTTAGTGACATGTCATTTTTCAGTGGATTTGCCTATCATGGACTCTTGTAGGCAAATTGTTTTGGTGAGAGAGTCATTCTAATGATTATTTGGGGATTGGATGGTCTTATTTGCTCTTGGAGAGATGGTGTTTATCATATTTTTATTATAATGTGTTATGTGGGGCCAAAATGTTATAATTTTGAGTTGAGTTGCACTTTTTATTTTATAAAGTTACTTTTTATATAAAAGTGCATTATAAAAGGATTTTATAAGAATATTTTATGGATACTTCTAGAAGTTCTAGTGGCTTCTTAGAAAAGTGAATAAATAGAGTTCTTGGCCTCTCATTTGGACATCCCATGACTTGAGTTTACACTACTTTTCTCTTTGAGCATTTGTGGTGCCATCTTGATCTGCAGATTGTCATTTGATCTTTAGGAACGGAGTTTCTTAAGGATTTGCATAACTGAGGAGGTGAAATATCCTTTGAAGGGTTGCACTTTGGAAGTGGTATTCAGCCATTTCAAGTTGAGCTTATTTGGAGTCCTCAGACTTACCTGAGGGTTTGAGTTTTTGATTGCAAGAGGAAAAAAAAGCAGATCCAAAAAAAGCAGTCCGAAAAAGCAAAGCGAAAAAGCAGTCCGAAAAAGCAAAGCGAAGAAGCAGTCCGAAAAAGCAAATCCGAAAAAAGCAAAGCGAAAAAGTAGATCCGAAAAAGCAATCTGAAAAAGCAGATCCGAAAAAGCAAAGCGAAAAAGCAGATCCGAAAAAGCAAAGCAAAAAAAAACAATCCGAAAAAGTTTTAGCTACAAGTCTAATTCAGTTTTCAGAATTTCAGGATAGGGTTTTGGAACCACATTTTTGCTCATATCTTCCTCATTACTCAGCATATCATTCTGGGTATTTTTGCATCGGATTTCTATCGCCGAGGAGATAAAGATAGGTGCATTTTGGAGTCCCAAAATGCCGTGATTTATTTTTAAGGAATTTCCAAAATTCCTAGACATTTTCGAAAATCTGCAATAAAGTACATTTTCAAATTTGGGGTGACTTTGGCTTGGGTGTTGGCATCTTCAGCACTGGTAAAAATTATCGCAGCCATCTACAATCAGGTTCCTCACTTCTCATTTGGTATTTGGCATATTTTCTGAGAAATGTATGTTTTCAGCTGAGTACAAAATATAGCTTCAGCACTTTACTATTTTACATTGTACTTGTCTTTGTTTGCCATTTGGCATTATTGGTATCAAAGGAAGGCTAGGATTTTGCAAGTGAAAGGGCATTGTAATTTTTAGTCTATCTATATTGCAAACCTAGGGTTTGATGATCATATTATTGGCTGAAATATGTATGGCATTGTTGCAAATTGTTGATATATGAATGGCATATGGTTTTGAGCAATTTCCTACATCATTGATAGTGTTTTAGATGGTATTTGGTTGCTATCTATTATTCTGAAATTTTGGGACAGCAAACTCATATGTTGCAAAATAATTTTCTATCTACATTTTGAATTACATTTTTGAGGGGTTTTTAGTGGCCTATTGGTAAGGGTCATTACAGAAAAATCCTTCTCCGTGCCTCATTTGTGTCAAAGAGGGGGAATTCCCAAAGTGCAAGGAATTCTTCAAAGTTGGAAAAATCCTTCTCTATCACTCATTTGCGCCCAAGGTGGTATTAGATGTGCGAAATTTCTCTAAGCATGGGAAATTCATTGACCCCCCTCAAGATGCACCCAAAGTGGAAGAACATGGAAGAATGCAAAAAATGGCTAAGTACAAGAAAATTCCTCCTCCAAGCTCCAAGAGAGCTCATGAGCACTAATTCTCTAAGGCCGAAGAATTTCTTTAAAATTGAAAAATCCCCCTTCACCTCCAAAAGTGTGCTAAGGAAAGGGAGTTTTCCATGCACAAGGAATTCTTCTTCAAAGGAAAAATCCTTTCTAATGTCCCCATGGACTTGTAGGCTAACCAAGACATAAAAGAGACTTAAAGGCCAGTTTACCTAGGCAATTTCAGTTGCGGTTCATTATGGGGTATTTTGAGGCAGTTTTTGGCACACTTACTATTTATAGTAACTCATTCTAGGCTTGATTGGACCTCTAGTGGGAATGATATGTCAATGGTAATTGTTTAATGTTGACAAGAGGATTTATTTATCATTAATATGATTTATTGGGCATTAGTAAAGTTATTTTATAAAGTTAAATTTAAATATTTAACTTATTAATGCATAGTCCATAGTCTGAGGGAAATATTTAAATTAAATGGCCCCCTTTATTTTATAACATATCAAAGACATAAGTTGTAAAAAGAGTGTTATGTCTATTTACCCCACATTGACAAAAAAAATGTGTGAGCTCTTGTGAAGGAATTATAAAATAGATTGAAGAGCTTTGTTCCGATATGCTAGGGAATAAATGAAATTAATATAAATATTGGAGAAGTTCTTCTTCGGAGATTTGTAAGGATGTAAACCCTCATGAATAGCATTCTTCTTGCTATTGAAAGACATTGTCAAAAGGATTTGAATCAAGTTTCAAGGAAGATAGATATCTTGCTGCTACAGTGACGAGCTGTGTTGTGCTACAATGACGCTGCTACAGTAACTTGCTATATTGTTGGGGATTTAGCATCATTTGGTGAGAGTATTTCATGTCATGTAAGTCTGGTTGAGCCCAGAACTGAGCCATGTGATCTGGGAGGAAGAATACAAGGGTCGTACAAGTCTGTGATCACACAGAACAGCAATGCCAAGGTCTGCAACTACTAAATATCAGTTGCAGCAATCTAAAACTGCAATCAATTGGTATGTACAGATAAAAGAAGTTGAGGAGAGTGTCGTATCACCCTATAGCTATGTAGGAGGTGTTGTACAAGCCATAAAAGGGGTAGAATCAGATCTGTAACAGAATCTGGCGCTGCATTTGTGACAGGCAATTCATTGTTGTTGGTTTGAATGAGAAATATAAGACATATTACATTTAATATTGGTCTTCATTTTCCAGTACTGAATATTAAATTAATTCTGAATTTGTTGTTGGAAGTACTGAAATACATTGAGTTATCCAATATTTGGTTGTCATTAATATTAATCCTATAGTCGATGCAATATTGTAATACTTTGTTAATTACCATTAGTGCAATAGGGTGTTTCTTGTGTTTGGATTGGTTTGATATTTGTTTTCAAAGGAAAAAAAAAGTGGACAAATAGGGCAAATCCTTACAATAGTATCAAAGTAGTGTATCCTGCCATCCTGGTGGGTACAAAATGATTAGATAGTGACATGACTGATTGGAGTGTACAACCTTTATCACATCATTATAATACACGGAGAAATAGAGCGCTACTTAACACAGGGACAAAAGAACAAAGACTTCGAAGGACACTTAGGCACAAGGGAATAGGTCACAAGCAATATGGGTGAAAGAAGAGATCTAGGTGAGGAGAGATTGGTCAATTTGTTGGAGGCTTTGCAACAGGGGCAACAATAGGCAGAACAAAGAATCCAGGAACAGAATCAGTGCATGGACCTTATGCTGCAAATGATGGCTAGACAAATGGGTACTAATGTAAATGGCAGAAATAATGGAGGCAACAATGGTGGTAATAATGGATGTAATAATGGTGGGAATAATGGACAGAACAAGGGCAATGGAGGAGGATAGGTGGCTGATAATTTTGGCCACGCAGTTAGACCAGCGTGGACATTGAGTTTGAGGCCATTCATACCCACTTTTTCGCCTAGGGCTCTGGTACAATTGGAGAATAAGCCACATATTACAGATTTATAGGTTCAATTTTGACGAGACTAGGAAAATGGAGAAGAATTTCAGGCAGCCATCTCTTTTAGGATATACATGGATGTTAGATTGAAACATTTGCCTCATACTGATGGCAGAGTGCAGCATCATGATTTGCAGAAGAAGGTGAGCAAGCTTACGCAAATATACTTTGATGGATCCTAGAAGACCACAAGCAGAGCATGAGTGCAAAAGGTAGATAATTATTTTCAGTTAAACCCAATGCCTGAGGAAGAAGCCATTAAATTTGCAGCATTATATCTAGATGGCTTAGCACCTGAGTAGTGGCATCACAACATGGTCACTATGGACCATGACCAGATCACTTCATATATGGAGTTTACTAAGAGTTTGATCAAGAGATTTGACAAGAAGGATCTAGAGTTACATTTCAAGGAATTAGATTAACTTAGACAATGGGGTTCGATTGAGACATTTTATAGCAAAGTTTCAGAGGTTCTCAGTTTTGGTGACTAATATTTCACAGAGGAGGCTATTAGTTTTGTTTATGGATGGTTTGGAAAAGGCTTTGAAGGGATAGATCAAAGACCTTAACCCTTCTACATTGCATGAAGCCTACGAGAAAGCGAAGCATATGGAACCTTCATCATCAAAGGATAAATTTCATTCAAAGGGTTTTCCATCTAAGAAGGATAAGGATAAGAAGAGTTATCAAAAGGATTCCCACCAGCAAAAGAAAGCATCAGACAGTTTGGATGAGCAGTTAAATGATCTTAGGAGGAAACTATGTTTCCATTGCGGAGAGCCATGGGACCCTTCACACAAGTGTTATGTCAAAGCAAAAGCAACACAGATTGAGTACTTTTAAAGAGCCATAGGAGACACTCACAATTTTATTTCGGAAAGCTTTGTCAAGAAGAGAAGATTACAAATAGAAGGACATGAGGGGTTCAAAGTGATAGTGGCTAGTGAGCACAAGTTGTAGAGTACTCGCATGATTCCTAACCTTTACTTGTGGATGAGTGACTATGAGATGGTAAGTAATTTTTATGTGGTAGACATGGGGGATTACGATGTCATTCTTGGAATGACATGGATGAAAACTTTAGTGGATTTCATTCACCTTTAATCTGGAAATATTGGAGTTGAGGTTTGAACATCAAAGATAAAAAGTAGTTCTTAGAGGATTATCAAATGGAGGACTCAAAGTTGTTTCGCTATGGAGTATGGAGCGGCTATTCAAACATGATGAGATGGAACGAGCAATAGAGTGTCTTGTTATGCCTACATTTTCTGAACAGCAGGTTAAAAGTTACCATCTAGATATACAAGAGGTAATCTCTCGGCACGCTAAGGTGTTTGATAGTATCCTTTATGGAGTTCCTCATGAGGGGAATTGAGCATGTGATAGAATTAGAGGAGGCAAAACTATTGATAGCCACTCCATACAGACGTCCAAAGAAATATAAGGATGAGATTGAGAAAGCAATTAAGAAGTTGTTGGAAATGGGATACATTAGGCCAAGCAAGAGTCCCTTTGCATCAGCAGTAGTTTTGGTGAAGAAAAAGGATGGGACTATGAGGATGTACATTGACTACAAGGCTTTGAATAAAAAGACTATCAAGAACAAGTACCCCATACCTCAGATAGATGAGCATATTGATGAGTTGCATGGAGCCTATTATTTCACCAAGGTAGACTTGCAGTCAGGGTATCAGCAAATCAGAATGAGAGCCTAGGATATAGAGAAGATAGCATCCAGGTGTCACTATGGTCGTTTTCAGTTTTTGGTAATGCCATTTGGGCTTACCAATGTCTCAGCTACATTTCAAGATTGTATGAATCAGGTATTCAAGAGACAGTTCCGAAGGTTTGTATTAGTCTTCTTTGATGGCATCCTAATATTTAGCAAGACCCATAAGGAGCATTTGCAGCATTTGGAGGAGGTCTTGAGCATCTTGGAGAGTGAGTCATTGTTTGCCAAGGCGTTGAAGTGTGAATTTGGTATGAGGGAGCTTTTGTACATTGGCCATATTATCAGTGCAGATGGGGCAAAAGTAGACCCAAAGAAGATTAAGGCTTTCATAGAGTGGCCAACTTCAACAAACCTTGCACAGTTGAAGGGGTTTCTTGGGTTATGTGGTTTCTACAAGAGGTTTGTACAAAGGTTCTCCCAAACCACAGCTCCGTTGACAAATCTTAAGAAAGGAGCCTTTGAGTGGTCAGAGACAGCTCAATGGTGTTTTGAGAATTTCATGCACGTGATGTCATCTTGCCCAGTGCTAGTTCTTCCAGATTTCACCAAACCATTTGAGCTACAGTGTGATACTTCAAGTGATGGGATTGGTACAATTCTCATGCAAGAAAAGCACCCTGTAGCATATGAGAGCAGGAAGTTAGGACAGGCGGAGAAGAGTGTTATATCCCACCCACGTGGAATACAGACAACATAAAATTTTCGGCCTTTGTGTAATGTCCCTTATTAGTTTGTAACCTTGGATCTCTCTAATCTACTTATCATGCTTGTAATTCATATAGATCTATTCAGTATTTCAATTTAAATAGAATTTATATTTCCTCTTATGACTATATTGATGGTCCCATGTCCAACTTATTACACCGTCGAATTAAATAGGAAGACTTTAGGATGTGATCCAGACACTTAGAGACCATTCCCAATAGGCTCCCTCAAGGTTTACAGGTCCAAGCCCAAACTACTGGGACGCTAACCCCCATCCTATTTTGGGACAGAAGCTATTGGCGGGATTCACACAAGCTCTCCTTGAAGACATCATTATATTCCTTCCTTCCAGTCCGACACGTGACAAATCGGAGTATATATATATGCATATGTCTGTACAATATAACTGTTATAATTCTAATATTATTCTTATTTTTATTTAATTAATATATATACTATTAATATAGATGTTTACTCATTTATGAGCTTAATATATATATATATATATAATGTAACTTATATATAATTCTGGTATTACGAAAATATGTGTATAATATATATTCACTCAAATATATTAGCTTTAATAAGGATCTCTGATCCTAAAAGACTGCAGATAATATTCTGTAATTCAACATTGATACATAGATAAGTTATATCAATATGCTGTACTATGATACTTGCCAGTCAAATAATACAATATCAATTCTCTTTTTATAAGCACAATTGATGTCTATTCTTTCTGAATACCCTATAAAAATAATAATTCCTCTTCCATAAGTCAAATAATAATAAGATCAGAAATTAACATATATCTTGAATAATTATGTTTGTTTACTTACTAACGGGAGTTTCAGATATCTGTACATACCTGACAAGGGATTATATATTTATAATCACTCAGATCTGTGCTCTGCCTTATACACTGATAAGGGCTGTATATGTTTATATATATAATTCTGTATACTGCTGGACTGATATCGATTGTCTGAGACCTACAGTATCCTTTCGTACTTTCTCCTGTGGAGATCTTTTTAATCTCTATGTTTTCTTTTGGTGTCTTCTTCTCGTTGATAATCGCTGATAAGAACTCCTTTTGAGGGCTGCAGTTCCGTAGATATCTAAAGATTTCCCATTGTATTTACTCCATTGTTATTCCTTTTCTAAATGTTATTCCCTGTTCAATCCTTTGAGAATGAAATTGATTTATCATTTATATTATATACATGACCTGTGTACCCTTTGGTATGGGTTGTGACTCCTCTTAAACAAATCAGATTTTGTATAATCACACCCCTTAGACAATTGTTATTGCTTCTATACTTTATGTGATTTGCTGTGCATTGTATAATCCTTTTATATTATAATTTATTTGTTTATTTATTTATTTTATTTATTACTTATCTATTCATACAGTACCATTATTATTTCAATAATATTTTTAAAATAGATAATCATATTAAGATTATTTACAATAATGACAATCTTTGTTTGTCTTTTAATCTATTGGTTTATATAATAATATTTTATTCAAGTATTATATTATGTATTTTATAAAATATTTCTTTTGCGATTTAAATTTTTAATTAAATTATTTATTATCAAACTCTAGGATGGGGACATCACACTTTGCTTGATGACTTTGGGTTTCTAAACCGAATGCTTGTTTGATAATTTGAATACTTTGACAAGATAAGTAATCATGGTGCAAATACCAAATGAAGGAAATGACAAACTATTGCAAACTTAATTACTGTTGTAGCTAACTCCTTATATTGAATTATCATTTCAGATTTACAACAAATTGCAAATACAGCATATTCATTTCAACTCTGAATTCAAATTCTTGAGATACCAAGAACTATCATACGCGATACGAACATATGCAAGAGACTAGTCTGAAACTTTAATAACAGCTAATCTGGAAATTGTCATTAGCCACCAAAATACCCTAGCCATGGCCGGCTAGCAGAAAATAAGTATTTCTCCACCTTTTGCAGTTGTGTAGTTTCAAAAGTCTGACTACCCTCATATAAGATGATAAAATGTTGTTTGTTTAGGCATTTCAGCCTCAAGGCACACGCCCAGCAGTGAAGACAAAACTACAACAATAATGGACTGCCTCTTAAAAGTTAAAACCCCCAAATGGTATTCAAAGAATGCTAACAGCAAATGATGTATCACCAATGATTGTTCTTTGCAAAATACGAAATTTGCTCTTCAAGTCCTAGTGAAATTCTAAAGATAATCACTTAAGATCTGCATTGGTATTGTACCAATCACTGTTCACGTGCACTGTAGCATTTGCTATTGTGGGTACTATAGCAGCCAACAATAAATGTATTCTACAATGCATCTTCAATGTCTTTATAACCTACAAGTAGATTTTTCGGTAGAAAAGATCCTGCAAGAGGCCCAGGAGGAGTGGGAAGGACAGCAGCCAATGGAGATGGAGAAAATGTTGGGTCTGGAGGAAGCGACAGTAGGTCTTCTTCTTCCCCTGGTATGAAAACACTCTCTTTCACCCAATGAAGACATGGTTAAGGCTATTAGGGCAGAACAAAATCACTTGAAGAGCACTGCAATTTTTTTTGTTTGTCTTGATTAGGACTCTTTGCCTTCTCGAAAATATTTTGATAAATGGTTGGCTTCTGTTTGGGGCAAAAAACTAGGTATTCATGTTAATTTTTGCAGGATGATTCAAAAGGGGTTGTTTGTAGTTTTTTTGAAAGATCGTAACATGCAGGAAAGGGTCGTTAAAAAAGGGTTTTGGAATGTTGGACATTCATTATTCTGAGCCTTTCCATGGTCTCCTAAAGGGCACTTCGACCAAGTCATTGCAAGGTCTACCCCAAATTGAGTAGAAATTAAGAATCTTCAAGCGGAATTTTAGTCATTTATCACTCAAATTCTTAAGCCGCTTGGGTCTATGCTTTGGATTGAGGAATCTAGGGTTACCTTGCCTCATATGAACGCGAGAGTCCTTATAAGCCCTTACACCAGAGGTTGAATTTTCAGAGATTATTGCACTTAACATTGAAAATGAGAAGTTTTCATGGGAGCTTACCCTACTAGGGAATCTGAGCGAGTGTTTCCATTGTAAACTCAATGGTCACACGAGAAGGGAATGCCCATCTATAAAAAACTCACAAAATGCCAACTTTAAGGTTGCCTCAAATAGAAATAAGGAAAAAAATGCAAAAGATGTGAACCCTACAGATATTCCTAGAAACAAGGACAATGGGACTAAGACTCTGGCCAACCAAGGAAGTAATTCTGGCTCTGAGCAGCCGTTACCTTCTGGTGAGGCTCCTATAGTGGAGACAATTGATAGTAGTAAATTTGCCACCCTCTCTAACCCTCTGCTTGACAAAGACTTTGATGTTGTTCATGCAATGCCCACTAATCCTCCAATTGATGGAGACAATCCTCCATCCATAGTCGGGGATAAACCAACAGACCAACTCGACAATAACAACAATATATAACCCCCACCAGATTGAATGCCCAGCAACTAGCTATCGTGTCTATTAATGAAAAATCTACAAACATTAAAAGTGATGAACTGGCCCCGAGGAGGGAAACAATCCCCTCACTTGAGAACATGCAAGGCATGATAGTAGATAATGAAGAAAAGGTCGTTGAAGTTGTTAGGAAAAAAATAAAAGCTATGGATAGGAACTCCCTCTCCAATAATAGCAAAAATAGAAATGATAGCCCGAATTGTTTTAATAGATTTTATAAGAATCAGAAACTCCGTACCAAATAAATTATGATAATGAATATTCATAGTTAATAATGTGAGAGGACTTGAAATGCCTGAGAGGAAGTATGCAGTTAGAAGATGGTGCAATAACCTGAAAGATAAAGACATCATTTGTTTGCAGGAAATCAAAGTGGTGGGGTTCCAAGCCTTTACCATGCTTAAATTCCTTTGGGAACAAGCTATCGGGTTCCATTCTAACCATGGTAGAGGGAAGGGAGGCATTGCTATTCTCATTGGCCCGAAGTGGGCTGATCAGATTTTAGAACATGATTGCTCCCCATGCGAAAGGGCTTTATGGGTTACAATTAAGGATAAGGAAAACATAATTGGAATCTGCAACATCTATGCCCCCAATGATTATAGGGATCGAGTTGGTTTGTGGTACTGGTGTTCTTCTGGGCTGCCTAAGTGTCATGTCCCCATTTTGGCTGACATCGTTTGGCATGACGGATTTGCCTATCATCGACTCTCGTAGGCAAATGGTTTGGAGAGAGGGTCATTATGTTGATCATTTGATTGCATATTGCTGACAGAGCCTACATTCGATAGAGCTACATCCAGTTTGGGCCTACATGCAGTTGTAGTGGAGCCTACATCCAGAGTGAGCCTACATCTAGTTTGAGCCTACATCCAGTTGTAGTAGAGCCTACGTTCAGTCTTGAGCCTACATTCAGCGTAGTTGGGCCTACTTTCAGTTGTGAGACAAATGGGCCTACATTGTTATAATTTTAAGTTGAGATATGTACTTTATTATTATAATGTTATTTTATTATAAAGTACATTAAAATTGGATGTTTCTAGAAGTTCTAGCAACTTCTCAAGGAAAAGAATAAATAGAGGGCTTGGGGCTTCATTTCTACATGCTTGGATTTGGGATTTCTTCTACTTCTTCATTGTGAAGCAATTTGTAGCCTTGTGGTCTGCAAATACTATTCGATCTTTGGGAAAAAATCACTCCCCTAGATTGGCATAACTGAAGTAGTGAAATATCTACTGAAGGGTTGCAAATTTGGAGTTGGTACTCAGCCATCTCATTGGTACTTCATTGAGAATTTGATGTAAGGGTTTGTTTGTGATTGAAACAGCATTTCAGGAGGCATTTTTAGTAGGGCCGAAATTATAGGCAGCCGTTTTTAGCAGGTCCGAAAAAGCAGATTCGAAAAAGCAGTTCAAAAAAGCAAATCCGAAAAAGCAGATCCGAAAAAAGCAATCCGAAAAAGCTGTCCGAAAAAGCAGTCCAAAAAATTATTGCAGTCATCTACAATCAGGTTCCTCATTTCTCATTTGGCATTTGGCATATTTTCTGAGAACTGTATGTTTTCAGCTGAGTACAAAATATAGCTTCAACACTTTACTATTTTACATTGTACTTGTCTTTGTTTGCCATTTGGCATTATTGGTAACAAAGGAAGGCTAGGATTTTGCAAGTGAAAGGGCATTGTAATTTTCAGTCTATCTATATTGCAAACCTAGGGTTTGATGATCATATTATTGACTGAAAAATGTATGGCATTGTTGCAAATTGTTGATATATGAATGGCATATGGTTTTGAGCAATTTCCTACATCATTGATAGTGTTTTAGATGGTATTTGGTTGCTATCTATTATTCTGAAATTTTGGGACAGCGAACTCATATATTGCAAAATAATTTCCTATATTCAGTATTTTTCTTTCAGCAGTGTATTCAGTGCATGCCAACTGTTTGACGAATTTTCTCAGTTCAGTATTAGTGATTTTTAGTGGCCTTTATAGTAAGGGTCATTACAGTGGTATCAGAGCGGTTTTCTTGCCATCCTGTTGGGTAAGAACCGTCTTTGCATGAGTGACCAACACTTGATTGATTTCAGTATGGACAGGAATAGTACAGGGTTTCAGAGGACACGATTGTGGGCAACAGATAGACAGTAGAAATGATGGTTATTCAGACATTCAAGATGAACTTAAGAGAATAGACCAGAACTTGTCTGAACAGTGGAATAAGCACCACCGTGTGATGAATGATATACTGTCCGACCCAACCAAGGTGAATAAGTTGTCAAGTTTTTTATTTGGCAGATCTTCTCGCAGGAGAGATAACATAAGATCGGCTGACACAGTTACCAAAAACCTTCATGAGGATTTTGAGGAACAAGTTAGTATTCCGACAGATGTTTCAGTTTCTACTCAGCCACAAGAGGAAGTGGTGAAGGACACTATGCGGATTGATAGTAACTGTCAACTTGGTACTCAAGTTGAGACAGTTGTATACAAGTTGCCTGAGGATGATGTCACAGGTGCTCAGAATAGTAACTACAGCACAATGGATTCAGATGATGATTGTGAGGAGGTTGTTGTGCATGATGATGAGATACATATCAGCGATGAGTAGACATTGAGTATTCATGACTTTGTTGATAGAGAGTATCAGGCACAGATGGATGCTTTGTCACATGAGGTTGAGGCTGGTTGCACTTCACATGATTTGTCAAGCCAACTGAAGATAAATGAAGACAGTGTTGTGTCTACATTATCTCATTATGACAGGATGCGGGATATGATAGAGGATCACATCCGGATGATTCAGTTACAGGATAGACATAAGGGAGTTCAGGCAGAGTCTTCTTGTGTTGACTTACAGGCGATTAGGGAAGGAATGGGAGCGATGAAGATGAGTTATTTACATCTTCTTTCAGATCGTGACCATCTTCTTAGCCTTGCCAGAGACCATTTAGATGCCTTGAAGAGGAAGTTGGCAGGCTTTCTCGAGAGTTCGAGGACACTCGAGCCTCTTTGTTGAGTACTCCATTGGCATTACAGGACTCGGAGAGACATGCTGATTTGATACAGGGAGACATCACAGGCACACCAGATTGTGTTGACACTGATAGTGATTGCGGTACGGTTGATCCTGATGATGTTACAGTGATCGAGGATAGTACAGTTGATTGGAATAGTGCCGCAAAAAGACATGTGGATGGGTATGGCGTAGAGTTGAGTTCAGATCCATCTTACACACGTCATACTCAGCTTTCTGCGACATGTGGATCACATGTGGTTGCTGATAGTTGTGAGAGTACACTTTTCATTCATATCCGGGATTCAGGGTCAGTATTAGACAGGTATGTGGATGAGCTTTGTCTTGAAGTGAGTTCAGTTCAGGAGTTAGCACTTGTGGCAGGGACTCCGCTTTCTTTTACAGTCAGGTCCCATGTTGATGATGATATGAGTATGTCTAGCCTTCACATTCCGGATTCAGAGATTGTAATGAGTACAATATCAGACATATATGTGGAGTTAGTTGGTATTAGTCATATTACTCAGGTGAGGAGTTTGCTTGAGTTGCTAGCTGATTCTAGTTTATGGATGTGGATTCGGGATCGTTATATTGGTGTTTGGGATTATGTTGACTGGAGATCTTTATCACCTATTGGTAGCAGTAGTTGTTTGAGTGCTATCATGGATTTGATTAGCAGATTGCATGGTGTTGTCCTTTCTTGTGCCCGCAGCTTGTCAGATGTTGGTATTAGTTTCTATACACCGATGGTAGGAGTTGTGTACATTTCCACTCGACCACTCAGGGTGCAGTGGGTTTGTGATGATTCAGGTACATCTGAGGTGTTAGTATTTACAGATGAGTCCTAGGATCATATGGGTATTGATGACATCCAGGAGTATGCTGTGGACAGTTCTAAAGACTTAGCATCCTCGGCAGATTCATTTGTTACGACGGAGTTGGATAACGATGCTACAAGTTTTGATACTCCATATGATGATGTGAGCTTTGGAGTTGATTCGCAGAGTATGGATGGTAGTACTCCAGAGATCAGTGATTTTGAGTCTACTCCTTTGGATAGTGTGTTAGAGGAGGATGATATTGAAAGTATTGAGGACTTAGTCTTTTCAGCGGGTTCCCTTGATACGGAGGTTTATGTTGATGCTTTCATCACTCAATTTGATGATACGAGTTCAGCAGCTGGTCTGCAGAATTCGGATGGCAGTATTACAGATGATAGCTATTTTGAGGTTACTCCTTTGGACAATGTACCAGGGGTAGAGTCTAGGAGTTCGACCAGCCAGCGCCATCATGTGTCTAGTCAGCTGAGAGTTAGTGAGTGTGACATTTCTGCCGCTTGCGAGCATTTCGATGCTGCTCGTCAGTTGTTAGCAATTTATGGATGGGGTTCTCCTACTAGTGATGAGCAAGGAGGCAGTTACCTTTCCTTGACAGAGATCCACTCTTTATGGGAGGCTATTCGGATTCTGAGACAGAATTATATACAGTTGGTAGCCGACAGAGATTATCTTATGGAGTGGGGCAGTACAGCATATGACGCATTATTGGTCAAGGAAGATGAGGTGAGTGAGCTTACTCAGCAGCTCGAGGTGACTTCTGAGTTTTTTGAGAGTACACAGTTGGCTTTCGAGGAGTCACAGTTTCATTTGGCTGAGGTGACCATGGAGTTAGAGCGACTTCAGTCTTTACCAAATTCTGTACAGTCATAGACCGTGGTGTCTGGTGATTCGAGGATGTCCATGGTCGAGATTGTCAGAGACAGTGGAGATGGGGATGCATCCATCCTTGATACTGGCATTGGCATATCGGGTTCGTTTCCACTAGAGTCAAGTTCAGTTGAGTTGGGTGCTGCAGCAGATTGTTGTGGTATGCCTGACATGATGGTGGTCTCTACTACTGATAGCACGGAGACTAGGGATGTTGTATCAAAGATCATGTGTGATGTTGGTGACCGGCATTTGGCATGGTTCCTGCTAGTGATACTACTCCCTTAACGATGTCTTCGGAGGTAGTAGTTAGTTCCAACTTGGTTAGTGATTGGTTGCAGTTAGTTTCTTCTGGAGTGCAGTCTGAGTCACTGACTGAGATTGGTGCATCTTATCGGCATTACACTGTGAGGTATGCTCATCAGTTTACCTTTGACGACCATGTTGATGAGATGATGTTACGTAGATATACTTTGGTCCCTAGTGCTTGTCATCAGTTATGGGATGGTTTGATGCCACGGGATGAGAGTTGTGATGAGCATGACATGGCGATAGGTTCTGTGGTTGACATCTTGATAGTGCATGACTTAGAGCAGGGGTTTGGGAGTGATACCTCAGCGGTTGTTGTTATTGATTCTACTCCTTTGGCTATGTCATCTCTTGACTTAGCTGGTGATCAGCCACAGTGGGTTGTATTACCTGTGCATGGTGAGCTATTGACTGAGGTTGGTTCTTTTTATCAGCATCATACTGCAGGATATGTTCATCAGTTTGCATTTGATCCATGTGTTGAGCAATTGATGGCCGTCAGACTTGGTTTGGGTTCTATTTCTTGCTGTCTATCTTGTGCTGTCTTTTCGCCATCAGCGGTACATAAGAGTTATGGTTATGAGACAGTGGTCAATGATTTGCAGAGTTGTTTTCACTTCAGGAGTTGTACAGTGTGTGGATTCTCCGTACTTGGTGCAGATTTATTCGGGAGTGTTCACTATTGTTGCAGAGTTGGATTGTGTGCTTTACACAGGCCAGTGGGATGTGTTGGTGATATTTACTATGTTGGCAGTTTGAGTTGTCCTCTCTACTTGGGTTCTGATATTTCGAGAGTTTGTTTCTCGTGAGTTCCTGACACTGGCAGTTGTGATGTTGGAGTTTGGTTGAGTTGTATTTGCCAGTTTGATTATGGATTCCTCTTGATTATATCTCAGAGAATATTGCAGGAGCTTTCGTTGATTGACAGCAGTTCAAATCATGACTACATTTGGGATCCAAGTGGATTGATTGATTATTTGTTTAGCCATTGCTTGGGGACAAGCAATTTCAGGAAGGGCGAACTGTCATGTCCCCATTTTGGCTGACATCGTTTGGCATGACGGATTTGCCTATCATCAACTCTCGTAGGCAAATGGTTTGGAGAGAGGGTCATTATGTTGATCATTTGATTGCATATTGCTGACAGAGCCTACATTCGGTAGAGCCTACATCCAGTTTGGGCCTACATGCAATTGTAGTGAAGCCTACATCCAGAGTGAGCCTACATCCAATTGTAGTAGAACCTACGTTCAGTCTTGAGCCTACATTCAGCGTAGTTGGGCCTACTTTCAGTTGTGAGACAAATGGGCCTACATTGTTATAATTTTAAGTTGAGATATGTACTTTATTATTATAATGTTATTTTATTATAAAGTACATTAAAATTGGATGTTTCTAGAAGTTCTAGCAACTTCTCAAGGAAAAGAATAAATAGAGGGCTTGGGGCTTCATTTCTACATGCTTGGATTTGGGATTTCTTCTACTTCTTCATTGTGAAGCAATTTGTAGCTTTGTGGTCTGCAAATACTATTCAATCTTTGGGAACGAATCACTCCCCTAGATTGGCATAACTGAGGTAGTGAAATATCTACTGAAGGGTTGCAAATTTGGAGTTGGTACTCAGCCATCTCATTGGTACTTCATTGAGAATTTGATGTAAGGGTTTGTTTGTGATTGAAACAGCATTTCAGGAGGCATTTTTAGTAGGGCCGAAATTATAGGCGGTCGTTTTTAGCAGGTCCAAAAAAGCAGATTCGAAAAAGCAGTCCAAAAAAGCAGATCCGAAAAAGCAAATCCGAAAAAAGCAATCCGAAAAAGCAGATCCGAAAAAGCTGTCCGAAAAAGCAGATCCGAAAAAGCAGTCCGAAAAAGCAGATCCGATAAAGCAGTCCGAAAAATTATTGCAGCCATCTACAATCAGGTTCCTCATTTCTCATTTGGCATTTGGCATATTTTCTGAGAAATGTATGTTTTCAGCTGAGTACAAAATATAGCTTCAGCACTTTACTATTTTACATTGTACTTGTCTTTGTTTGCCATTTGGCATTATTGGTAACAAAGGAAGGCTAGGATTTTGCAAGTGAAAGGGCATTGTAATTTTCAGTCTATCTATATTGCAAACCTAAGGTTTGATGATCATATCATTGACTGAAAAATGTATGGCATTGTTGCAAATTGTTGATATATGAATGGCATATGGTTTTGAGCAATTTCCTACATCATTGATAATGTTTTAGATGGTATTTGGTTGCTATCTATTATTCTGAAATTTTGGGACAGCGAACTCATATATTGCAAAATAATTTCCTATATTCAGTATTTTTCTTTCAGCAGTGTATTCAGTGCATGCCAACTATTTGACAAATTTTCTCAGTTCAGTATTAGTGATTTTTAGTGGCCTTTATAGTAAGGGTCATTACACTAAGGCTTTTTGGATGTTTGTTGGGGACTTTCACATGGTGGAATATTGTATGGATAAGCAAGGTGGATTGTGACATGCTTGGAAAGGAAATGAGCAATTCTTTTGGCAAAAATTCAAAAGGAGATTCAAGTTAATTGACCCCCTGGAACAGAAGGAGTATGCAAACATTTGGTACACATGGTGCAACAATCAAAGTGGGAAGCATAGAGTGTATTGCAGACTTGATAGGTTTTATGGTGATTCCTCCTTTTTCTCATTTGCCTCTCGAGGTGGCCACTCCCTTGCAAATGTTTGCCCTGCCTCTATCTCAGACCACTCCCCCATCTCAGCTCACATTTGCTTTGATCTTGACTCCACTTCTGCTCCCAAACCTTCTCGTAACAATGTCTTTAAGCTCAATTCATCCCTTTTGGAGGACTCTAACACTGGAGATGCGATTAGGATGGTGTCCTGTCTCTCCAAATTCTGTACTCAACATCTCAGACCCCAGGAGTAATGGGACTATCTAGTTGATGCCTGGAGGAAGGTTTATCAAATTGTTGGTAAGAAGCTTGCCATAGATAGGAATAGAGAAGAATCTTTTTTGCAGAACAGACTTAATGATACTGAGGAGCTACAGATGAAAGGTGTGGACCCTAATCTTGAACAACTTGTTTCAATTAAACATCAATTAAGGATGTTTCAGAGATACAGAACTCAAGGTCAGAAGATTAGAGCCAGGATGAACTGGTTGAAGGAAGGGGATAAAGGCTCCAAATACTTCTTTAACATTATCAGGGCTAAAAATAAGAGAGAATGTATTGAAAAAAATTAGTTAGATGGGGGAAGTACTAATGATCCTAACACAATCAAAGATGCTTTCTTCCAATTTTATTTTGGGCTATTCTCGTCAGAGCGTGGTGTTGAGAATTGTCATGTCCCCATTTTGGCTGACATCGTTTGGCATGACAGATTTGCCTATCATCGACTCTCGTAGGCAAATGGTTTGGAGAGAGGGTCATTATGTTGATCATTTGATTGCATATTGCTGACAGAGCCTACATCCAGTTTGGGCCTACATGCAGTTGTAGTGGAGCCTACATCCGGTTGTAGTAGAGCCTACGTTCAGTCTTGAGCCTACGTTCAGTCGTAGTTGGGCCTACATTCAGTTATGAGACATTTGGGCCTACATTGTTATAATTTTGAGTTGAGAAATGTACTTTATTATTAGAATGTTATTTTATTATAAAGTACATTATAATTGAATGTTTCTAGAAGTTCTAGCAACTTCTCAAGGAAAAGAATAAATAGAGGGCTTGGGCTTTCATTTGGACAATGCTTAGATTTGGGATTTCTTCTACTTCTCCATTGTGGAGCAATTTGTAGTCTTTTGGGTCTGCAAATACTATTCGATCGTTGGGAACGATAACTCTCCTAGATTGGCATAACTGAGGTAGTGAAATATCTACTGAAGGGTTGCAAAATTTGGAGTTGGTACTCAGCCATCTCATTGGTACTTCATTGAGAATTTGTTGTAAGGGTTTGGTTTTGGTTGGAATAAGGGTTTGAATTCACCTCTTGCATTGGTGAATCATTTTGGTGATAGTTGAAGATCATTTTGGCACATTTTCAGACTTTCCATATCAGGGCCTGGAATCAGAATTTTGCTCATATCTCCTAATCTACTTGGGGATAATTTTTATGCTTTTGGGAGAGCAATAATACATCCTTGGCGGTGACATTCATAGCAATTTGGGGTGTCAAAACCCTTTCCTGATTTTTCTATAGGTGCCGTACATGTATGGCTTGGTACAGCTCTGTTCTGTACAGCACACAACAGAGATTCAAGGGCAGTTTGGGATCGGTTCAGGTCTGCTCGGTATTGGACTTCATTAGCATTGCAAATCAGGGTATTCAGAGCGGTTTCCAGGTGCACTCCATGAATTATTTGTTGATGTATTGAATGTTCAAAAAAATATGCATAAGGGTTATATGTAACAGTCATGTCTGAAGGTGTATTGTTCTTGCATCATTTAGTTATTGTAATCAGTCATATGTGAATGCAGAGATTAGTCTCATACAACATTGTTATCGTAATCTGATATTGCCATATTAGTGTGACTGTTCATCCAATTGTTGCCATATTTCAGTAGTTGCAACAGTCATACAATCAGTCCATTAATCTCAGACATTGCCAAATATCATTGTATTGGATTGGTATGCATAGCAAGGGCATTGTTTACATCGTTATAGCATGGTAAAAGATCAATGCATTATAATCTGATTATTACATAACACAGTCATATATATTCTGGAAAGTGTAATCAGAATTAGAGAGTTTTGATTGTTTGAGATTCATTGTTACACATTGTATTTCAATATTGGTATTGTTATCTCAATTGCATTTGATGCCCAAAACAACAATCACATTGAAACACATCATTGCAAACAAAACTATTCAGTGCATGCCAAGTGTTTGACGAATTGTCTCAGTTCAGATTTGGGGGTTTTTAGTGGCCTTTATAGTAAGGGTCATTACAAGAATCAAGAAGCAATGAATAAATGTCTGAAGTTGATCCCAAAGAAATTATCTACCTGTAAGGTTGATAGGTTAAATAAAAACATTTCACTAGATGAAATTAATGATGCTATTGGCTCTCTGGCTAATGGGAAATCACCCGAGTTAGATGGTCTTCCTGCAAAATTCTACAAAGAAAATATTGAATGGATTGGCATTGAACTCTTGGCCTTGTATGAAGATGCATTTGTTCAAGGTTCTTTGGGAACAAATATCAATAGAGGAATCATCAAATTGCTTCCCAAGGCTGGGGATAAGACTTTGGTCAAGAATTGGAGACCCATTACTCTTTTGAACCTATGTTACAAAATTATTGCAAAGGTGTTAGCCAGAAGGATTGCTGATATTATTAAGAATTTTGTTTCAATTACCCAGACAAGATTTATCAAGGGAAGATATATCTTGGAGAACTTGATTACTAGTTGGGAGGCTATGCATTGGGCAAAAGCTGATGGGCAAAAATATGGCTATGATTTTGCTAGACTTTGAGAAGGCGTATGACAAAGTGGAATGGCAGTTTATCATTGGTATGCTAAAGGCTTTTGGATTCCCCAATTACTTCTGCAAATGGATCAGCATTCTTTTCAAGGACTCATCCACTATAATAGATGTGAATGGAGAGATCTTTGACCCCATCCCTCTTCAGAGATCTATCAAGCAGGGTAGTCCCATTGCTCCTTCCCTCTTTGTTATTGTTGTAGATGCCCTTTTTCATATTCTCAGAGCTAGTTGTCTTGGCCCCCCAGTTAAGGGTGTCACCCTTCCCAATTCTGAGGAGTTGATTAATACTTCCCTTTTTCTTGAACTTTTTGTTTCCAACTTCACCAATGCTTTAGAAAGACTTAATCTTTTATGTTTGCTCCTCACAAGTCCACTGTCTTGGGGTGGTCTAAGGTGCCTCCAGAGTGGTTGGTTAATATGGGGTGACTTTGGGCTGGTCCGAATAAAATTGTGAGATATCTTGGTATTCCCTTTGCTGTTGAGCCTTCTACTAGTGATATGTGGAAATGGATTTATGAGAAATTGATTAGACCTCTAGTGGCAGTGACATGTCGATGGTAACTGTTTAATGTCGACAAGAGGATTTATCATTAATATGATTTATTGGGCATTAGTAAAGTTACTTTATAAAGTTAAATTTAAATATTTAACTTATTAATACATAGTCTATAGTTTGTGGGAAATATTTAAATTAAATAGTCCCCTTTATATTATAACACATTGAAGACATAAGTTGTAAAAAGGGTGTTATGTCTATTTAACCCACATTTACAAAACAAATGTGTGAGCTCTTGTGAAGGCATTATAAAATAGATTCAAGAGCTCTCTTACAATATGCTTGGGAATATATGAAATTAATGAAAATATTTGAGAAGTTCTTCTTCGAAGGTTTGTGAGGACGTAAACCCTCATGAATAGTATTCTTCTTGCTGTTGAAAGACACAATCAAAAGGATTTGAATCAAATTTCAACGAAGATATTTTGTTGCTATAGTGATGTGCTACAGTGCAATGATAGAGTGATACTACTACAGTGACATGCTACAGTGCTATTGTTGGGGATTTAGCATCATTTGGTGAAAGTATTTCATGTTGTATAAGTCTGGTTGAGCCCAAAACTGAGTTGTGTGAGCTGGTAGGAAGACTACAAGGGTCGTACAAGTCTGTGATCACACAGAACAGCAATGCCCAAGTTTGCAACTACTAAATATTTGTGATATTGCTATCGAGATTCAACTAAGTAGTTTTTTGAGTCAAACTCATTGACCCATGTTTCATGAGTAGTGGTTCACAAGAACCCATCTCTCATGAGAATGAATGGAGCACTTAACACTCATTGCATCTAGGTGATGCTCGCAGAGGTGAAGCATTGGGACTTCCCGGGAGCTCACCCATCCCAGTACTATTCCAGCTCAAGCGCGCTTAACTACAGAAGAGGTGAAGCACCAGGACTTCCTGAGAGGTCACCCATCCCAATGCTACTCCAGCTCGAGTTCTCCGTAGTTAAGCGTGCTCGAGCTAGAGTAGTACTGGAATGGGTGACCTCCCGGGAAGTCCTAGTGCTTCACCTCTTTGCGCATCACCTAGATGCAATGAGTGTTAAGTACTCCATTCATTCTCATGAGAGATGGGTTCTTGTGAGCCACTACTCATGAAACATGGATCAATGAGTTTGACTCAAAAAGCTACACACTTGAATCCTGATAGCAATATCACAATTTGAATTGCTGTGGAAAATATCTCCTAATTATCTACTAAATATTTGTCACGGCAATCTGAAACTGCAATAAATTGGGTCTTATGGATAAAAGAAGCTGAGGAGAGTGTCGTATCAGCCTGTAGCTGTATAGGTGTTGTACATGATGAACATATTGTCATTGATGTCAAAATCAGAAGCATATGTAATGACAGCATGAAGGGAGCAGAAAATTAATATGAAGAACAATTGAGAATAGTGAACTATATTACTTGCCTTATAAATGAAGATAATGAGGACTTAATATACTCAATATATCTGTCTTACTGTTGATGTGAAACGTGAAGTCTACAGGACTGTAATTCAGTAAATAAGCAGCGGCTAAGCATTAAAAAGCAGTGACTACAACAAACCAATACGATAAGGAGAAGGGCATCATATAGAGAATATAACAATGCCATTACATTTGCAATCGATCATAAAAATAACATTTGTAACCTGCACATATCAAAGGATCACTACCTTTTGTTCCCAACTTTCCAATAATTAGAAGTGAAGTCTTTTAGCTTGCAGATTTGTGGATTAGACGATGTGATCATTTTTCTTCATTGCTGTTTTGGATCACAATCCATAATCCTGTTGGAAATGTTGTCATTGATGTCCGGAAGGTAAGAAGACAATGTTCTAAGACAATTTTGTCAGTGGTGTCAAGAGTAGCAGAATTGGCATTGATGATAAGAAGAAATATACAGAACCACTATGTATAAGCAGCAATCCATGAGGAGTGATTCATGTATACAGTAATGTAAAGTGTTAGTCTAAGCCACATTAAAGAATAGAATGTAGGTCAGCGATTATTAGTAAGAGATCACATTTCTAAGCAATTTTATCACTAATCATAGTTGAAAGTTCTGTCTATAGATAGTGATGCTACTTTGGTAAAAGAACTTATACTTGGAGTGTATACAAGAAGAAAATGGATATGTGATTAATATGCCTCTAACACAGCAATCAACAAGTCTCTTAAGTAGCAACTATGTTCTGCATGATTATTAATAGGCAAAGAATACACAGAAATAAATAAAAGCAGCGACCTGAGTATTGAAAGACGATGACTTTGATGGAAGCAGAATTACATGGCTAACTCAATAAGAAACATGGTCGACTAATTTCAGAAGCAACCGACTTGCCATTAATTTATGAAGCAGATTATTTAATATGGTGCGATATACAAACAACACAGCAGCGCCTATGTTATCAGAATTAATCAGCATGTAAAGACATTGACAGATAAAAGAAGACATCAACAAACGAAGGAAGCGCTGAAAGCAACTATTATATACAATGAAAATTTAACAAAAACGACTATCAGCAAATGGAACACGATAAAGTAAAAAGACAAATATTTATACACACACAGCATATATATATTATTGAAGAAGAACTAAATATGCAGCTTGTTGACGGTATATAATAAAACAGAGAACGGCAAATGAAATGCAGCGTTAACAATTATATGTTGACGGCATATTAAAAGATGCGATAAATGTCTACAGAAGTTAACGTTTATACAGATAAACGTCTGAATATTATATAGTATCGAAGATATATAAAAGAGGTTTTAAAAAGGTTCAAGTCTGCAGTCAAAGTTATTTTACAAACAGTAAAGGATGATGTTATTATCGAAGATTTAAAGAGGGATTAAAATATTTAATAAGTGATATAGTCGGCAATATTATTGAAGTTTTATTAAAGAATGATTAATTAATTTTAAAAAGAGACACCTTTTTTTATTGAAAAGTCATGTCTTTTATAAAGAGACATAATGCTTCATTCAATAATATGAATATATATATATTCAATCTTATTTTGAAATGAAGAATGTCAGCAAGTAAAAGAGAAAAGAGAAGAGCAGTAAATATGATAAAAATAAAGAATTAAATAATTATATATTCAGATTTTAATCTGATATATATATTATGCATTTACAGTTATAAAGGTATTATTTTGAAGATGAAAAAGGGAGAGTTATTGGCTGACTAAAGAGATTAAATTGCATCCATCATCAATTGAAGAAAGCAACAGTATCAAGGTGGAAGAAAGTTTTGAAATCAGTGAGTTGGTGCTCAGAAACCGGACAGGGGGAGTTGGTGCTCAGAATCCGGATAGGGGGAGTTGGTGATTCCAGTAGGTCGGTGCCTGCGAAGTGTGGGAGTTGGAGCTTCCAGTGAGTCGGTGCTCATAAACATAGGGGTTGGAGCCTCTAGTAGGTTGGTGCCTACAAAACATTGTAAAAGAACAATATTATATAAAAGCAAATTATTTTGTGGTTTTCTCCCATATTGGGTTTCCACGTAAATATTGTGTTCATGTGCATAATTGTTTATTTGAGTTATTGAAGTTATCTTTAAATAAAAGCATTTAAATTTAAAAAGGTTATTATACTGATTCACCCCCCCCTCTCAGTATAATCGTGTGCTCTTCAGTACAAGCCATAAAAGGGGTCGAATAAGATCTGTAACAGAATCTAGAGCTGCATTTGTGGTAGGCAATTCATTGTTGTTGGTTTGAATGAGAAATAAGACATTACATGTAATATCAATCTCCATTTTTCAATACTGAATATTAAATTAATTCTGAATTTGCTGTTGGAAGTATTGAAATACATTGAATTATTCAATATTTAGTTGTCATCAATATTAATCCTATAGTCAATGAAATATTGTAGTTCTTTGTTAATTACCTTCAATGCAATATAGTGTTTCCTGTGTTTGGATTGGTTTGATATTTGTTTTCAAAGGAAACTAAAAGTAGACAAATAGGGCAGACCCTTACATCCTCCACCACCAAAATGCACCCAAGAGGGGGAATTTGCTATGACCAAGGATTTCTTTTCATCAATCCAAAATTCGTCCTCCATTGCTCAAATGCACTCAAGGTGACAAGGCATTTGAGATTCAACTAAGGCAAATAAAATTCCTTGCCCCCTCTGAATGCACCCAAGATGGAAACGTAGAAAAATAAAAAAATTGGCTAAGGCAAGGAAAAATCCTCCTTCATGTCCAAAGTTGTAATGTCCCCGTCATTAAATGAATAATAAAATTATGGTATTTGGGTCCCGATCGATTTAGTTTATCTCGGGCCCATTTTTATTTGTTGGCATAGGTGTAGTTGTCGTCGTCGGCTCTTTTGTCCACTCTCGGGAGCTTTCCCAACGGGTATTTATGCCTAGCGTGTAGGTTGCTTTTCCTATGTTGAGATTTGATATTTGAATTTGTATTTGTGAATTCCGGTTGGGATTCTGTTGGTTTCCATTTCGGAGGTGAAAGACCCACCTATTTGATATTTGCAGTTTCGGTGGGATTCAACCCTCACCCTATTCTATGTGTTCTCTTGTTTTCGAATCTGGCAAATCTGAAATGTTATATAATTATATTATTGTTTCTACTTGCGAATATTGTTCCAATATTGTCGAGCACTGGAAATTTATTAACCAAACATCTTAGTTCAGCACCCGGAAGGAAAGGTTAAGTGGATTTGTGCACGTCAAGGAACCAAACACAAGCTTTTAGTCTACCGTACGAGCCTCACCGTACGGCCTTCAACAGACACCGTACGACCCGCAACAGACATTGTACGGCACATCCACCGTACGGCTTGCAACAATCACCGTACGGTCCTTGTACCATACAACCTCAGGTGAATACGCTGGCCCCTCCAATCTGTATGGCCCCCTAGCATCTGTTCCGTACGGACTGCCTATCACCATACGGCCTGCATTGCCTCTCCATCGTGCGGTCACTTTCCAAACCATACACAACTACTACAGTCTCCCGACTACCGTACAGTCACTCCCAGCAACCATATGGCCACCTTCACCCACCGTGTGAACAACTAATTCGTCGCACCACCATATCAGACCCCCATACAACGAATCACAAAGGATTTAGACGGAAGGAGTTGATTGGTACATTACAGTGGTATCAAAGCTGGTGATTCTACCAGCTTGTGGGTATTGAATGAGAGTTTATTCAAGGAAAAGGAGGAGATATAACTCAGTCGATGGAATGGCGGACCCCCAAGATCATGTCGTTGAAGTCATCACTCTTCTGAGAGAGCTCACTAGGAACCAAGCACATATAAATGACACTCAGCGCCTCATGGAAGAGACACTGCGAAAATTGGCTGAAGGCAAGATATCTACTAAACAAAGTGACAATTCTGTCTCAGGAAGGGCAAATCGCCAAACCGTATGCTCTCGACCGTCAATGCCAACTTTCCCTCCACGAGTGGAAGAACAACGCAAAGAGAAACCAACCTTCCAGGAAATACAAGATCAACTTCGGGAAGATTAGAGGAACGCAAATGTGGAAGGAGATATATCATGCAAAGATTATGATGAGTTGAGAATGAGATACTCTGGCAGAAACAAACATGGCTATTATAATGATGATCTCAGACAGAAGATTGGCAAAGTTAATCTGTCATCCTTTGATGGGTCTGGAACTATCACAACTTGAGCATGGGTGCAAAAAGCAAACACATATTTCCAGCTCAACCCTATGCCAGAGGAAGAGGCCATCAAATTTGCTGCACTGCATCTGGAAGGAATAGCCCACGAATGGTGGCATCATGGCATGGTTACTCTCGGCCACGATCAAATAAATTCCTACGTTGAATTCACTGAGAGACTGATACACCATTTTGATGGAAGGGATCCAAAACTGAATTTCGAAGAATTGGCTCAACTAAATGTAATGTCCCCGATTTAGCAAGTCTTTGCAGTGAGCTTAGTCAGTTCATCAATGCGACCCTCGTGAGCTGACAGTATGATTTGAGGGTCTGTGGGAGTTTCTGGGATGGACTTACTATTTTTGGTAAGTCTATTTTTAGCTGTACCTATTTCTGGCAAGGCAGTGCCTATTCCTGGTTGGGCAGTTGGATCTAGGCTTTGCCAGAATTTCTTTGATTGCAGTCAATCAGTGCAGTGGCTTTGAAGTTTAAATGACCTTATTAAATTAAATTATTTTGGTTTAATTTAATGACTTTGACTTTATAATATTATATTATAAAGTGGGAGTATTTTATAAAGCCAATTAAGTGAAATATTAAAAAAGTGCTTTTTCGAAAAAGCTATATATATTCTACTCGAAAAAGCACTTGGGATTATCTTTTATGCAATCATTAAATTTATTGAAGTTCGTGAAGAATAGCTCTGGCTAGGGTTTCGAGGACGGATTCCTCATCTCGTAATTTGAGCCATCTTCTTTTGGTGGTGAATTTTACTTCTGATAAATTTTGTTTTCTCAATTCAATGCTGTTATATATTGAATTGATTGAAGATTCAATTCTGGAAGTTGAATGCTGATAATTGGTGTGGTGGAATAAAGTATTCAATTCAAGGAATCTGATATAATTAATTCTGGATGGCTGGTTGAATATTTTCCTTAATTCTGAATTCTGGTGCCCTAAGAAGTTCGATTTGTTTGTACACAGAATCGGTTGTTTGTGTGCTGCGACTACATACAAAATTCGTGGAACATTTTTATTGGATTCAAAAGGGTTAAAATCGTTGGCGTTATCATCCTGTATTGGACACGTGCTGGGTGTCTAGAGTATTCTGCCGTGTTCTGGACCTACGATCAAGACCTGGGCTCACGTGAAGAGCAGCAGTAGGGTCGTTTCCCTATTCTGGGCGCACCTTACAACCTGTTCAATTTATCATATGTGGTGGTGGTATAACTGGAATCGCATTCACTCTTCATTCTTGCGTTTCAACCAATAACAATCACGAGCCATTGAAATCAAGGTGGCAACTTCCTTGCGTGACAGACATTTCCGGGTAGAAGTATCATATCTGTTCAGGTGCCAAAATCGATTTCTTCTTTTGAAATTATATTGTCATATGATTTGCTATATGGAGAAAGATACAATTATGGTTTAAATAAGGAAATCTAATAAATTATAACTCAGAATTTCAGTCTGAGAATACATAAAATTATTCATCATTGCTCTTGTTTGATTGTTTTGAGATATAAATTGCAATTGTTGCATAAATTGTTTAAAAATATAAGAACCAATCTCGGTTCTTCACAATGGTATCAGAGTAAAATTCTTGCCAGCCTGCAAGGTTAATTGGGTTCAGCATGGCTCAGAGTTTTAGACCTGGTATGTTCTACTCCTGCAGAGGTCCCAATTCTCCTCCTGGTGAGAGAGAACCTGAGATACAGTTTGGTAGTATGGAAGACAAAGGTGCAGATGGTTTAGGTAATGCAGGTGGTCCAAGTAATGCAGGTGGATCAGGCAATGCAGGTGGTTCAGGTAATTCAAAATATAGGGATGCTGCTACTGCTTCGGAAGTAGATAGAGAAGTACGTGATAATTTTCGGGGTATTGCAGATGGGCAACATCATGTTGCTACTGTACTACAGCAGTTATCTGATACATTATAGCGGATGACAATCCCTGTTGATCATGGCCGAGACACAGGTGCTCAGAGTGCTTCAGTTAGTTCTCATCGATCTAGAGCAGATGACAGGTCACATGTGGGTGACAAGATGAGAGTTGAGGATCGTCCTAGGCAGGAGGACAGACATGACAGAGCAGGGCATGCTGGTGTTCATGATAGACCACAGCGTCCTGTATTTTTGAGACCTGAGGTGGATGCGGTTAGCACTGAATCTGAGGCCGCTTCGTTTGTAGATGATATTGTTGCACATTACGCTGAGTGGGATGCCTTACCACATGCGATAAAACAAAATATGAATTTTGACAGGTATCTATCACAGAAACGTGAGCACACTAGGGGTGGACCAGTATCTGACAGACAAAGGCCTAGGGATACAGATTTACGCCAGGCTACCAACAAAATGACTCTGGATCATTTTGATGGCAGTGGTAAGGTGACAGCACGAGCTTGGGTCCACAAGTTGGACACCTATTTGTCTTTACGTCCTATGTCTGAGGAGGACGCCATTCGTTTTGTTATGCTACATCTGGATGGTATAGCCCATGACTAGTGGTACCATGGGTTGGTGTCACTTCGACACGATCAGATCTTTTATTATCAGGGGTTTGTGGATAGATTGATTGAAAGGTTTGATAAGAAGGATCCTGAAACATATTTCAGAGACTTGGCTCAATTGCGACAGACAGGTAACCTGGAGACCTTTATCAGTGAGTTCCAGCGGTTGTTTGCTATGGTCTATGACATTTCAAAGAGGAGGAGAGTTATGCTCTTTGTGGAGGGGCTAATGGAGCCTACTAGAGGATGGGTTAAGTCCTTGGACCCACCTACCTTGCAAGAAGCTATGAAAAAAGAAAGGAATTTGGAAGCATCAACTCCACGGAACAGATTTGCTGCGAGACCTTCTAACACTTCTTATGACAGGGCAGCACCTAAAGGGATGATAGAGCTGATTCTAGTCGTCCTACAACAGGTCCCTTGGATCAAGAAACATTAAATGATCTAAGGAGAAGAAAATTATGTTTTCATTGTAGAGGGTCTTATGATTTGAATCATGATTGTCCCTTGAAACCAAAGGGGAAGAATAAGATGATCGAATGGTTTTATGAAGACGAAGATGATTCTGAATTTTCAGGACAGTGAGTTGATGATGAGCATTATTCACATGAGGATCCAATAAATGATGATGAACAGGTGGGGAATTCTGATTTCAAGGTTGTGTATCTTACAAGCATGAAAAAGGAAGATTCCTTTAGGATGCATGGGCTCTTGGCAGGGCAGCGAATCATTGCGACTCTCGTTTCGTGGCCAAGAGGGGATTTGAGACTAAAGATTTTGAAGGACTTAGAGTGCAGGTAGCTGATGGTTACTCTCTCAAGTGTAATAAAAGTATTTCGGAGCTTCCTGTGAAGTTGAATAATTATTCCTTCAAGGCAGATTTTTATGTGGTTGACATGGGCAGCACAGACATAGTTATTGGCATGAGCTGGTTGCATTCGCTTAAAGACATCTACATGAATACGGAAAGGATGGAATTGAGGTTCATCAAGGATGGCAAGACACATTCTTAAGGCCATACATGGTGGTGAGTTGAAGACTATTTCCCACAACCGTATGCAACGTCTGGTGAGGCATGATGATGTTATTGATTGGGCAGCAGAGTGTAGGGTGTTGTCAACAACAGAGAACACAGATGGGCCAGCCTATCATCCGGATATTCAGCAGCTCAGAATTAAACACTCCAAGGTGTTTAATGATTTACCTTATGGCAGACCACCTGAGAGAGGAATTGAACACATTATTGAGTTAGAGGAGGGCAATAAGCCCATCATGATTACTCCTTACCGGCACCCTAAGCGATTGAAAGATGAAATTGAAAAGACCATTCAGGAGCTGCCCGCTGTGGGACATATTAGGCCGAGTAAGTCTCCTTTTGCTTCATTAGTTATCTTGGTGAAGAAAAAGGATGGGACACTCAAAATGTGTATAGATTACCGGATGCTGAACAAGAAAACTATTAAAAACCGGTACCCGATTCCTCATATTGATGAGCTTATTGATGAGTTACATGGGGCCAAATACTTCTCCAAGATTGACTTGAGATCCGGATACCATCAGATCAGAGTTAGAGAGCAGGATGTGGAGAAGATGGCATTTAGGTGTCATTGTGGCCATTTTGAGTTCCTAGTCATGCCCTTCGGTTTGACTAATGCTCCCGCTACATTTCAATCTACTATGAACAGAGTCTTCCATGGTCAGTTGCGAAGATTTGTTCTTGTTTTCTTTGACGATATATTAGTCTATAGTAAGACTTGGGATGAGCATGTAGCGCATTTGGATACAGTACTCGGCATTCTTCATGAGGCTTCCTTGTTTGCTAAGGAGTCCAAGTGTGCTTTAGGCATGACAGAGTTACTGTATTTGGGGCATATCATCAACTCAGAGGGAGTTCGCATGGACCCAGATAAGGTTTGTGCTACTTTGGAGTGGACTACACTAGGAAACTTGACACAACTGAGGGGATTCATTGGTTTGTGTGCTTTCTATCGGAGATTTGTGTCAGGATTCTCTAGGCATGCAGCACCGCTTACTGACTTAACTTGTAAGGGTGCCTTTGTTTGGACTGATCAGGCACAGGAGTGTTTTGAGAAGTTCAAGGTGATTATGACTACATGCCCGGTTTTGACATTACCAGATTTTACGAGACCCTTTGAGTTGCATTGTGATGCCTCAGGGGAAGGTATTGGAGCGGTGCTATCTCAGGATCGCCACCCTATTGTTTTTGAGAGTCGTAAGCTCAGGGGTCCTGAGAGGCTATTTAGTATTTATGACAAGAAAATGTTGGCCATTATGCATGCTTTGGCCAAATTCAGGCAGTACCTGGTGGGGAGTAAATTTTGTATTAAAATTGATCATAACAGCTTGAAGCATTTCCTTGGACAGCATGATCTGAATGAGAGACAGCAGAAGTGGGTTAGCAAGTTGCAGTCCTATGACTTTGATATTTCTTATATCAAAGGTACTCAAAATGTGGTAGCTGATGCCCTTTCACGGAGACCCCACTTGTGCGTGATTTCGGAGATAACTGAGGATTGGAGACATAGGATTGTTGCTGAGTATGCTCGGGATCAGTGGGCTTCTGGTGTTGATGATGGCAGTGTACAGGACAGCGATTATACTCTTGTGAATGAGCTGATCATTTACAAGGGAAGGATATATTTGGTCCCAGGGTCTAGTGTCAAACTATCATTTTTCGGGCTTTCCATGATTTGCCCTTGGCAGGACATCCGGGTTTCTTTAAGACCTATAGGCAGATTCATGAGAGGTTCACGTGGAAAGGGCTGAAGACAGATGTTCAACAGTATGTCCGTGAGTGCTCTGTTTGTCAGCAGAACAAACAGGAGCATACTTATCCAGCCGGGTTGTTACAGCCACTTCCCATTCCTAAGCGGAAGTGGGCTTGCTTATCTATGGATTTTATTGTGGGTTTGCCGAAAGCCCAAGGTAGAGACTGTATCTTCGTGGTGGTGGATCGTCTTACCAAGTATGCCCATTTCTTCCCGATTACTACCACTTTCTCAGCTGTTCAATTAGCTGAATTATTAATCCGGGAGATATTCAGATTACATGGGTTGCCCCGGCCTATTGTGAGCAATCGAGATAGTCGCTTTATTAGTCATTTTTGGCAGGAGCTTTTTCGGTTATGTGGAACGGAATTGACTCCCAGCACTAGCTATCACCCTCAGACTGATGGTCAGACCGAGATAGTGAATAAATGGGTGGAGGGCTATCTGTGGAATTATGTATCTTCTCAGCAGCGGGCTTGGGTGAAGTGGATACATTTGTGTGAGTTTTGCTATAATTCCACTCATCACATGACTATTCAGATGTCACCAGTCCGGGCTTTTGGTGCAATGGTTACTAATGAGCTGAATTTACCCCCTGACAGAGAGGTTCATAATGTTTTTCACGTCTCACGCCTCAAGAAGGGATTGGGTCAGCATGTTGTACCTTCTTCTACGTTACCTCCCTTGGATGATGAGGGTAGATTGGAGTTGGTTCCTAAGGCTATTTTGGAGACCAGGGAGAGGCAGCTGCGGCATAGAGTTGTTAGAGAGTTTTTGGTAAAGTGGCATGGACTTCCTAATGAGGATGCCACTTGGGAGCCTAAGGACATTCTGCAGCACCTAGGATTGTGATTGCTTGGGGACAAGCAATCTTGGGGAGGGAGGACTGTAATGTCCCCAATTTAGAAGGTCTTTGCAGTGAGCTTAGTCAATTCATCAATGCAACCCTTGTGAGCTGACAGTATGATTTGAGGGTCTCTGGGAGTTTCTGGGACAGACTTACTATTTTTGGTAAGTCTATTTTTAGCCGTAGCTATTTCTAGCAGGGTAGTGCCTATTCCTAGTTGGGCAGTTGGATTTGGGCTTTGCCAGAATTTCTTTGATTGCAGTCTGTTAGTGCAATGGCTTTGAAGTTTAAATGACCTTATTAAATTAAATTATTTTGGTTTAATTTAATGACTTTGACTTTATAATATTATATTATAAAGTGGGAGTATTTTATAAAGCCAATTAAGTGAAATATTAAAAAAGTGCTTTTTCGAAAAAGCTATATATATTCTACTCGAAAAAGCACTTGGGATTATCTTTTATGCAATCATTAAATTTATTGAAGTTCATGAAGAATAACTCTGGCTAGGGTTTCGAGGACGGATTCCTCATCTCGTAATTTGAGCCATCTTTTGGTGGTGAATTTTAGTTCTGATAAATTCTGTTTTCTCAATTCAATGCTGTTATATATTGAATTGATTGAAGATTCAATTCTGGAAGTTGTGTGCTGATAATTGCTGTGGAGGAATAAAGTATTCAATTCAAGGAATCTGATATAATTAATTCTGGGCGGCTAGTTGAATATTTCCTTAATTCTGAATTCTGGTGCCATAAGAAGTTCGATCTGTTTGTACACAGAATCGGTTGTTTGTGTGCTGCGACTACATACAAAATTCGTGGAACATTTTTATTGGATTCAAAAGGGTTAAAATCGCTGGTGTTATCATCCTGTATTGGACACGTGTTGGGTGTCTGGAGTATTCTGCCATGTTCTGGACCTACGATCAAGACCTGGGCTCACATGAAGAGCAGCAGTAGGGCCGTTTCCTTATTCTGGGTGCAGCTTACAACCTGTTCAATTTATCATATGTGGTGGCGGTATAACTGGAATCGCATTCACTTTTCATTCTTGCGTTTCAACCAATAACAATCACAAGCCATTGAAATCAAGGTGGCAACTTCCTTGCGTGACAGACATTTCCGGGTAGAAGTATCATATCTGTTCAGGTGCCAAAATCGATTTCTTCTTTTGAAATTATATTGTCATATGATTTGCTATATGGAGAAAGATACAATTATGGTTTAAATAAGGAAATCTAATAAATTATAACTCAGAATTTCAATCTGAGAATACATAAAATTACTCATCATTGCTCTTGTTTGATTGTTTTGAGATATAAATTGCAACTGTTGCATAAATTGTTTAAAAATATAAGAACCAATCTCGGTTCTTCACACTAAAGCAATCCAGCACAGTCGATGGTTACATAACAGAATTTCAAAGAATGTTTGTCTTGGTAACAAATATTTCAGAAAGACGATTGGTGGTGTTGTTTATGGATGGACTGGTGGAACCCTTGAAGGGCTGGGTGAAGGGATTCAACCCCATCACACTCACGGAGGCAATTAAGAAGGCACGTGACATGGTGACATCTTCTTCCACCACATATTACTCACAATCCAAACCACCTCTCACTCCAAGGGAAAAAGACAACAGACCCCCACCTAGGAAGCCCCCATTGGATAAGGCAACTAGGCAGGAACTCAGAAGGAAGAAACTTTGTTTCAACTGTAAGGAGCCATGGGTACCGGGATATCGATGCCTTGACAAAGGAAAAATCCATTACATTGAGGTATTGTCCAATGATGAGGAGGAACAAGCACCGGAAGCCCAAGAGGATGAACAAGCAGCTTCTGGGGAGGTAAACCTCAATCGCGCAAAAAGAATAGCCACACTCTTGAAGAAAGGAGGCGCCATTGCTACTCTGGCGGGAACTCCAAGGTGTACTGTATTCTGGGTCCGGGCTACCCTCCAAGGGCAACAGGTCGTGGTCATGCTTGACAATGAAGCCACACTCAACTTCATTAACTCATCGTTGGTGGTGAGTCGACGGAGTTTGTGTACGAAGGCACACCGGGGATTTGACGTCAAGGTGGCGGGAGGAAACCTATTAAAATGCACTCATCTGGTTCCGCAACTGAGCATCGCCATGGGGAACCACACACTGACGGATGATTTCTTCATGGTCGATATGGACGACATGGAAGTCATTTTGGGCATTCAGTGGATGGAAACATTGGACGAATGCACACAAAGTTTCAAACGAATGGAGTTCTCCTTCGAGGTGAACGGCAAAAAGATTGTGCTTAGAGGGATGTCAAATGGAGGACCGAAGGAAGTTTCAGCCCGACGGATGGAAGCAATCTTCAGACACGACGATGTGGTCTGGGCCGCACACTGTTTTGCCTCGACAGAAGCTATACAGGGACAAAGAACTGACCACCAGGATAAAGAACTTCGAACGGTTTTGGATAGACATCACCAAGTCTTTGCCGACATACCATTGGGCATACTATCACACCAGGGGTTTGAACACCATTAAGATGGAAACTGGCACCAAACTGGTTATCACTGTGCCATACCGCCACCCTAAGAGGCTAAAAGATGAGATTGAAAAAACAATACAAGAACTTCTTGACAAAGGTTGGATCAGGCCCAACTCCAGTCCTTTTGCATCATTGATAGTGCTAGTTAAAAAGGACGGAATGTTGTGAATGTGTGTAGACTACCGCGTGCTGAACAAAAAGACCATCAAGAACAGGTATCCAATTCCCAGGATTGATGAATTGCTGGATGAGTTACACGGCGCCGTCTATTTCTCCAAAATAGACCTCCGTTCGAGTATCAACAAATTCGCATGAGGGAACAGGATGTGGAGAAAACAACGTTCCATTGCCATTATGGGCATTACAAATTTTTAGTCATGTCGTTCGGATTGACCAATGCGCCAGCTACATTCCAATCTTGCATGAATCACATTTTTAACAAATAGCTGCGTAAGTTCCTGTTGGTATTCTTCGATGATACACTGATCTATAGCAAGACATGGGAGGAGCACTTAAGGCATTTGGAAGAAGTTCTCGGGATTATGAAGTCACAACTTTTGTTCGCCAAAAGATCCAAATGTGAAATCGGGATGATAGAGATACTATATTTAGGGCACATTGTGAGTAGCTGAGGAGTTTGGGTACATCAAGAGAAGATTCAAGCCATCTTAGACTGGCCACCTCTGAAAACTCTTTCTAAACTACGTGGATTCTTTGGGTTGTGTAGTTACTATAGATTGTTCATGAAGGGGTTCTCACGGCTCAGCGCGCCGCTCACTGACCTGAACGGGTCTTTCCAGTGGAGTGAACAAGCACATCAGACCTTTGAGAAACTCAAGAAGACTATGAGTTCTTGATCGGGGTTGTGCTGATGCAAGACCGCCACCCAATTGCTTTCAAAAGTCAAAGCTCTCGGGGTTCGAAAGGTTGTATTCCATATACGACAAAAAAATGCTCGCCATCATGCATGCCTTGACAAAATTCCGACAGTAGCTCGTTGGAGCCAAGTTCGTCGTTCGTACAAATCACAACAGGCTCAGACATTTTTTGGAACAGTGGGAATTAAATGAGCAACAGCAGAAATGGGTAAGTAAAGTACAGGCTTTCGACTTTCACATTGAGTATGTAAAATGAAAAAATAATGTAGTGGTTGACGCTTTGTCAAGAAAGTCGGCCATATGTTCCTTATCTCAGATATAAGCGGATTGGAGAGCACATTTGTTGGTCGAATACTCCAAGAACACGTTCGCATGCCAACTCCTAGACAAAGAAGTACAGGACGACAAGAATAAGGTGGTTGATATTATTTTCTACAAAGGCAGAATTTATCTAGTACCTGAATCTAAGTTAAAGAAGAAAATCTTGAAAGAGATGCACGAATCGCCTCTAGTTGGGCATCAAGGATACTTGAAGACCTACAGACAGATCAAGGGAAGGTTTTCATGGAAGGGCCTAAACAATGATATATTACAATACGTCCGAGAATGCTCTACCTGTCAACAAAATAAATTCGAACATACTCTGCCAGCAAGTTTACTTCAACCATTACCGATTTCGGAGAAAAAGTGGGATAGCATCTCAATGGATTTCATCTCCGGGTTCCCTAAGGCAAAGGGGAAGGACTGCATCTTTGTGGTGGTTGACAGATTAACCAAATATGCACATTTCTTTGCTATTTCAGCAGAGTTTTCGGCCTCACAGGTGGCAGACTTATTCTTTTGAGAGGTGTTCCACCTGCAAGGACTCTCTCGAAACATAGTCAACGACAAAGACAGTCGCTTCCTTAGTAATTTCTGGAAGGAATTGTTTCGACTAGCAGGGACAAAGTTGTCGCCAAGCACCAGTTACCACCCCCAGACCGACGGACAAATAGAGATTGTGAACAAATGGCTAGAAGGTTACCTCAGGAACTATGTTTTTGCACAACAGAGGGCATGGGTCAAATGGCTACATCTGGGAGAGTACTGTTACAATACCACCTACCACATGTCCATTAGAATAGCACATTTCAAAGCTTTGTACGGGTATCAACCTCCTTCATTTGTGGACTTGGCTCTGGGTGACAATCAAGCTCCAAAGGCCAAACAATAACTGTAGGAAGGAATAGATATTTTAAGATCTCTAAAGGAAAATCTCCAACGGGCTCAGAATCAGCAAAAAATGTACGCTGACAAGCACTGAATAGAGAGGAGTTTTGAAGTTGGGGATTTGGTATACCTCCGTCTTCAACCATACAGACAATCCTCTCTGAAGGCTTCCGGGAAGGAGAAGCTGAGGCTGCGATTCTACAGACCCTACCGTGTGACCAGGAGAGTGGGCGAGGTTGCATACGAATTGGATCTACCTGAGGGAAGCCGAATCCACGTCTTCCACATTTCTGGCCTGAAGAAAGCCGTGGGTCAGCAAGTCACAGTCTCCACAGACCTGCCACCCCTCGACGACGGAGGGAAGTTAGTTTTGGAACCAGCGGAAATCATTGACAGTCGGGAGAACAAATTGAAGACACGCCCTATCAAGGAATTTCTTGTGTGATAGAAGGATCTACCCTTTGAAGATGCCACCTGGGAGAGCGAAGAGATTATGGAACACCCTAGCCTGAAATTGCTTGAGGACAAGCAATTATTGGGACGGGAGGACTGTAGTGTCCCCATCATTAATGAATAATAAAATTATTGTATTTGGGTCCCGATCGATTTAGTTTATCTCGGGCCCATTTTTATTTGTTGGCGTAGGTGTAGTTGTCACCATCGGCTCTTTTGTGCACTCTCGGGAGTTTTCCCAACGGGTATTTATGCTTGGCGTGTATGTTGGTTTTGATATGTTGAGATTTGATATTTGAATTTGTATTTGCGAATTCCGATTGCGATTCTGTTGGTTGCCATTTCGGAGGTGAGAGACCCTCCCTTTTTGGTATTTGCAGTTTCGGTGGGATTCTACCCTCACCCTATTCTGTTTGTTCTCTTGTTTTCGGATCTGGCAAATCTGAAATGTTATATAATTATATTATTGTTTCTACTTGCGAATACTTTTCCAATATTGTCGAGCACTGGAAGTTTATTAACCAAACATCTTAGTTCATCACCCAGAAGGAAAGGTTAAGTGGATTTGTGCACGTTAAGGAACCAGACGCCAGCTTTTAGTATACTGTACGAGCCTCACTGTACAGCCTTCAATAGACACTATACGGCACCTTCACTGTACGGCCCGCAACAGACATTGTATGGCACATCCATCATACGGCCTGCAACAGTCACCGTACGGTCCTTGTACCGTACGGCCTCAAGTGAATACGCTGGCCCCTCCAATCTGTACAGCCCCCTAGCATCTGTTCCATATGGACTGACTATCATCGTACGGCTTGCATTGCCTCTCCACCATGCGGTCACTTTCCAAACCATATGCAACTACTACGGTCTCCCAACTACCGTACAGTCACTCCCAACTACCGTACAGCCACCTTCAGCCATCGTGTGAACAACTAATTCGTCGCACTAGCATATCAGACCCCTGTACAACGAATCACAGAGGATTTAGACAGAAGGAGTTGATTGGTGCATTACAAAAGTCTACCCAAGCATTCAAATGGCATGAAAAATTAAAAAAATGGCTAAGTTTGGAGAAATTCTTCCTCTCCCTCGGATACATGCTCAAGCATTCAAAACATGGTTCATGTTGAAATTGACTATGGCAATGAAGTGGAAATTCCCTCTCTAAATCTCAAATGCGCCCATGGAAGAGAAGTGGCTAGAGACATAAAACTGAAGTTCCTAAGAAGATATTTTGATAAAACATGGCATGCTTAACAAGTTGAAAAATGATAAAACATCAAGGATTCGTCTATCCAATCCAAAGACAACATCAAGACATCATGGTGATCCAGGGTAAAAGACATCCAAGTTCCAAACAATCCAATTCAAGGCATTCAAGGTTCAAGACCTCAAAGATCAAAGTTCAAGTACAAATATAGAAGGAAGAATGTAACATCTTGAATTCCCTCCAAAAATCCAAGACCATTCCTCCAGAAATCCAAGACCATAGTCAGGTAGTTTTGTGTGAGAAAATCCAAAATGACAGAATTGTCGACAAGGAAGTCCAATCCATTTCAAGAAGGTGAATTCTCAAGCAAGTACATGGAAGGAAGAAAATTATCAAGGAGAGATAGTTTCAAAAGATCTAATCAAAGTTAGCACCTTAGTCATAAAATGATGTAGTTAGAAAACATTACCCGTGATGAGTTACAAAGTCTACATAACACCTAGTATGCCGACATGGTGCCTAGTCATCTTCACTGATGTTGGCTAAAAATTTTGTAAGCCGCTAAAACTACACCTTACAAAATTGTGATTTTAGGCAACATCTCATGGGATTTCTCTCTCCTCTCAACAATAGGAGAGGCTCCATTCTTACCGTAGGTGGCTTCAATAAGAACTTAACTGAAATTACAAAAAGGATGGTTCTTCTAATCACTTCCTCTTGTTTCAAGAATGATTTAAAAATAACAACTTTCAAACTTAACAAAAAGGTCCTATTGCTACGATAATATCAGTGGCTCTAGGGTTGTTCAGCAGTTTACTTATATATTTTGTGGAACAAATATAGGAACCCAAAGTCTCCTACAATTATCCCGAATTAGGATTCAAGTAGAATAACCAGTAAGGCACAAAGTCTCTTACTGGATATTCACAAATTTAATACACTTACAACTGAAGCCCAAAGTCTTCAACGCTAAGTAATTGCAGCCACTACTATCTATAACAATTTGTCCTCTTGCAACACAAAGTCTTCAAAAGTTCAAATTGGCTCTGAATGCAAAAGGCAGCTCAAAGTCTCCACAATTGAGTTCAAATCCCTTTTGAGCAAAACTCCAAAACTCATAAACAATATCCAGAAAATGTCGTCACATAACACCTTGAATCAACACAAGGTTTGAAAGCAAGTTGCCCCTTTTATTGAAAGCAATTCAAATTTACATCTAAGTTCAAAGTCTTAGAGTGTAGATACAAACTGGCAGAATTTTCTTGCCTTGCCAAAAGATGATTATTTACAATGATCTCCCTCCTTTATATAGGAAAAGAGTGGAGAGAAAAGTTGAGAAAGAAGGAGAAAACCTTTAACCTCCTTGACTTATCCTCTAACCAACTTTGACTTATTCAAAGTTGCATGCCTAATGCACTTGCAACCTGATTACATGTTGAGTGGAGTGAAAAGTGGAGAAAGAAGGGGAAAACCTTTAACCGCCTTGACTTATTCTCTAACCAACTTTGACTTATTCAAAGTTGCATGCCTAATGCACTTGCAACCTGATTACATGTTACAACTTTGCATGTAATACTATCACGTGCAATTACATCTTGTTTTTCCATTACATGTAATCTATCGAATATAAATCACAAATGCATGATGAAAATATTCTAACTGCCTGACAAGACACGACCCCTATTACATCATCTATTGTTGGTTTTCATGCTGCTACAAGGATGTTTTACGATTGATGTGCTCAGGTTTGGTGGAAGCATCTTGATTTGGAACAAGAACTTGCATCTTTGTCCGTTCTGCAGTATAATGGTGGTTGTTTCTTGAAAAGAACATTTGTTTCTTTCCATCTTTGTCTTGAAAGCATTCTTTCTAATTGTAGTCTTACGAACCTTTTTAGGGAGAAAGATCCAATCTCCTTATCCATCTTATGTTCTAATTTTGATTCACTTGATTCCCTCAAAGTTGAACTTCTCTTAAGGGTGGCCTTTGAGCTCTCCTATGAGCTTCCCTTTCTCTTTGTATCCTTTCTCTTTCCTCATGTTCCAATCTTTCTCTAAACCCCCTTTCAATTCTTTGTCTTTCTTTTTCAAATTCAATACCAACTTCCTCCTCTTCCTCCAAGATGGTCCGAGCACCTATATAGTGTGTGTCGTCTTCTCTTTGATTACAAATGAAAGCCCCTAAGTTTGAAATGATATCTTCCTGTCTTACGTTTATATCCAAACTTGGTTGCACAACTGGATAGTTAGCATAGGAAGGCAACACCATCTTAGATCAATCTTTCAGTTTTGCCTCTCACCTTCCAACCTTTCTTGATTCTCCCTTTCAATCCTTTCGGCCTCTTCTTCTTCATTTTCTAGTGTTGACTAGAAATTCTTCTAACATGGCAATATGATATGCTAGAGTAGCTGTAACATGAAAATTCCAAAACATGAGTACATCTTCATGTGATGGATCCATTTTAGGCATAAGTGAGGTTTTTTGGGTAAGGTAAGTGGCTGGAATACTTGTGAACAATGGAAGAACAACTGGCTTTGGGTTAGATTGGCTCTTGTGGTGAGTAAAAACAAAAATGGGTTTTTCAAAGGGTATTACATATGAATGGACAGCAAGTGTTAGGTGAGAAAATAAAGCATGGATGGATCTATTGCACACTTTTTGATATACAAGTATGGATTTTAGAATGTTGTGAACAAGGGGAATGGTTGTAAAACTTCAGAACAGCAAAAAGGTGAATGAGTTTGAGTTCAAAATGGTCACTCATATGGTGAGAAAAACCAAAAATGGGTTTTTCAAAGGAAATCGCACATGCGGACAGCAAGCTTTATGAATGGAAGAATGCATGTGTAATGTCCCCGTTTTTCAGGCTTTTGGGATTAGCTTGGTTTGGCGACCCTTGCAAGCTAATCGGGTGATCAGAGGGGGTCAGATGTCAGAGCCAGTGTTGGGATTCCATTCTAGGGATTCAATTTATCAGGTCTGCTCTTCGTTCGGGTCAATTTGGTCGACTTACTATTTTTAGTAAGTGGTATTTTGGGTATGGCCATGATTAGCAGGGTGTCTGCACGGAGTGTCAGATGTTTCAAGATTGAGCTTCAGGGAATCTCCAGTTTGAGAGACTTACTATTTATAGTAAGTCTATTTTTAGCAGCTGGCTAATTTTGGCAGTGGGTTATTTCTGACAGGGCAGTTGTCGTTTGGGTTGTAGTGTCGGAAATAGGTTTGCTTCAGTTGGCAGAATTCAGAGGCTTTGTTTTTAAAGTTATCGTTATTAAATTAAAGTATTTTAATTTAATAACTTAAGTACTTCATAACTTTATTGTTATAAAGTGAAATTATCATTTAAAAGCCTTTTTATTAAAAAAAGTGAAATTGTGCTTTTTCCAAAGAAGCAGTGTACAACTCGAAAAAGCACTTTCATTTATCCATTGTTGAATTATGATTTTTTGAAGTTTGTGAGAGAGACTACCCGGCTAGGGTTTTGAGGACTGATTCCTCTTTTGGCAATTTGAGTCATTACAGATTGATGGTGAATTTTGCAGCTATATCTGAGATTATAATCCAATGCTGATGTATACTGGATTTATGAGAAGTTAATCTGCAGGCAAATCGATTTATTCGTCTGGGGTTCAATTTGTCTTCTTGCCTATTCTAGTGAATGCATTTTGACTGGGCTGTGCATTTAATGGACTGCTGGGTGTTATGATGGCTGCGAGTTTCATACAGAGGGTTGTGTTTATGTTTTTGGGGGCTGTTTGGAGAGATGCGTTGTGTTTTGGAGAGACTTTGATGCAAATATATGAGGCTGCGTTCAGCTACAAGCAGTCGTAAATTGTCAGTGTTGTGCATGAATGCTAGGGCCTGCGATTTGATCCAAGGCTGGCACGTGTTTGAGAGCTGTCTTCTTCGCAGCTTGAAGTAGTCGTGTTGATGCTGGCACATTCCAATACTCCAGCTGTTATCCTTCTACAGTAGCCGCATATCAGACAAGGTGCTAATTTGTTAATAATGTTTGATATAAGAATTAAAAGATATCACTTATTCAATTCTAATTTTTCCTGTAATTAATTTGATGGTGAATTAATGTTTTGGATATATTATCAAGTGATTCAAAATCTGGAAAGTATCATGGTAAATTCATATCTATTGTTCATTAATTATTAAATCTATTGAAAGAAATTTAGAAGTGCAAATTAAATTCAGTAAAGAGCCAATTTGTAATAGAGAACCATCTGGGCTCTTCACAGCATGAAAGAAGAATGGTATGGCGTCTACTTATAATGGATTGTTATGTTTTCATCATAAGCAAGTGTGCAAGCAACCACTGTCATGAGTTTTAAGTCACATGGCAGCAATATAACAAGCGCGGATGAAGTGCATGCAAGCGTAAAGGTGAGCTTTTTTGGGTGCAAAAGCATGTGCAAAATGAGCTTGCTTTCCTTGGTAGTTTCATTCAAGAACGGGGTTTTAATCCCGACTGCATATGCAAACAAGTGGAGACTCTTGCATATGCGACTTGAGAATTGAAGGTAGATGTAGAAGGATCATCACAACAAACATAACATGTAAATCTGAAATAGAAATGAAAACTTACATGTTAATTAAAAACCAAAACATGACCTTGCAAAGAATTGGAGAAGAACTTAAAGAAAAATTACCTCAACTCAAAAGAAGTCTTGCCAAATCTTTGAGCAAAATCTGAAATAAATCCAAGAGGATTTTTGGATTTAGAAAAGATGAGCTCAAAAGATCATATATAGACTTCAATCCTAGTCTTAATCCTCTTATTTTGGAGAGTCAATATGCAATAGTTGCCAAGTGGGAAGAAAGGAGAAACAAAATGCAAGAGAATAGCAACAAAAATTGACTATTTCAAATGCACATGTAATGGCAACCAAAAACGGCACCTAGGGCATCAAAAACAGCTTAGAAAGAATTATAAACAAGCTGCAAATGAAATGTAATGCCCAAGAACTCACCTTAGAAGCAAAACGTTTGAATTTGATGAAGAAAATGGCCAAAAATGAGCCGTTTTTTTAGCAAAAACGTCCAAAAATGTGCCCTAAATAGGTTGTTTTGTGAAGAAAATCCTCTCAAATCTGCACTTTTGAGTAGCCAAGAATGATCCTTGGGAGATTTAGTGCAAAAACGACCCTATAGGGAGCAAAAATGATTACGTTTTGACCATGAATCTTGTGATTCTTTGCTTCAAAATCCCGTTTTTCTCAAAAATGCCCAAAATAAGTGGATTTTTGCAAGTCAAAAACATGTGTTTTCTTCTCAAAAATCGCCACCAAAGGAGTTTTGATCAAAATGCATGTAATAAAGAGTAATGACGGGCTTTTACAAGTCCAAAACACATGCTTTGATGGTTAAAAATGTTTTTTATATATGCATTTGCATATAAAAATAACACTAACTTAATGATTAAATACGCACTTTTTGAGTGCAAATACACATTTCAAAAGACATGTATTTGGCTTGGAAAAAGCCACTTTTTCACTTAAGATATACATACGGGATTTGTAATATCAATTCCACATGCAATTGGGCTTGAAAAAGCCACCTTTTCACTTAAGTTATAAAACATAATATATAAATGTATTATAACAACTACATTTACACTTAGTTTATATGCAATTGCATAGAAGTCCATTATTGTGACTGGGACTTAAATTTATTGAAAGTGGGTTTTGAAAAAAGACTTGCATGTGGATGATATGCAATAAATGATAAAAACCCCACTTTTATGCACTTAAGTGACTAATTTAATTAAATTTAATATATAACTATAGTTTTAATAAAGTAACATGAAAATATATTAGAAAAAGCCAATTTTCATGAAAACATTGAAAACTATGGTCAAATCAACTCAAAATGAGTTGAAATTTAAAAATAGATGTCAAAATCCACTTTAAATATTAAAAATAATTTTATTTCGTGCAATTGATAATAAAAAGCTCACTTTTGGAGGATTTTTAATAAAATGTGCAGTCGGCCCAAAAAACCCCATCTAAGATAGACAACTCCATTTGATGCCTAAGATAGCTCGAAACGAGCGGAATTCTAAGGACTATTAAACTAAGAGAAAAACAAGATTAAAAACTACTTACAAGAAAGGGAAAAACGAAGAATAAACTTGAAGGTTGCCAAAAAATCAAGTGCTTGTAGTCAGAGAAGAAAAACTCGTTTTGACAAGCATTTACGAGGATTAACTTGATGGAAACCTTAAAAAGGATGCATGAAACGTGCAAAACAAAGGACAATTCAAGGATGATGAATTGTCTTCACAATGCATTATCCAATATATTGAAAACGTAGAGGACACACCTACGAATCCATGAAAAAATTGCATAGGGTTGCCCCAATTTTGTGATGTCAAAATTGAAGACAACAACTGGCTAATCAAAAGTCTTTAAGTTAATATGTCCAGATTCACTACATTTAAAGAGAGGAATAAAGAACACGCTATTTTGAGCGATGAGTTATTAAATGCCTAGTGGGCATGTTGTTTCCTCATTGGTCTACTTGACTTCACTTTCCTAATAGTAGATGTGTTTATTCTCATTGGCCCACTTGGCCCCACTTTTGTGTGCCGCAGAAGCTATTGTTAATAAAACCCTGATTAGGGTTCCATCTTGTAATCTTGGTCATTCTTTTGTAGAAGGAGCTCTATAAAAGGTCATGCCTTCTCATTTATAATTCACAGATATATAGTTAGCTCATTAGAACTAAAGAGCTCTTGCTCCTTAAAATAGCGGTAGAGTAGGAGATGGAGAAGACATTATTGTAAGACTTGGAAAAAAATAATTTGATTTCATTGAAGATATTGTGGATTCATGTTTATTTCAACTTGTTGCATGGTGTTCTTCCAATTTCTCAATTGTTAGATGAAGTGTCTTGATTTCAATGGAGAATGTAACGGTATTTGATGGATTTCCATGGCTCATACTTTTTGCATCTTGTTGATTATAAGTTGCTGTGTAAAACCAGTTTGAGCCCTTTTTATGGATGTTTAACTTCAATCATCAAATGTACATTGTTCCTTATGATGGTGTTCATTATGATATGAAAAATCTTTGCATAACCCTTGGAAGACTGCACCAATTCTTGTGGAGTCGTTGCTACGCTTAACAAAGCAAAACTTGGTTTATTTGGAATTTGTCCATTAGAGCACTATACATTGATATCATTGTCCTTAGGAATAGATTTAGATCCTTCTAACCTTTTCCACTTTAGTTTTAGTTCATTTCAATTGTGTCCATCTAAAGGAGAAGCATCACGAGATTGCAATATCTAATGAAGAAGTTCGAGCCAGCATTACAAAAGAAGTGAAGAACAATTCAAACATAATTCCCCTTGGATTACCAGCATACATCAAGCCAAACGAACTCACATCCAACATAAAGTTGCAAGTTCGCAATTGGAACCTTGGAGTCGCCTCTACGATCTTCACAATCTTAGCATACAAGGGGTCTTTGTTCAAGAGAGGATAGAGTGTCTTGCACTTTATTCTGTGTTGGTGTGGTCATAAAACACCCATCAACAAGTCTCTCGATGATCCCTTGTTTTCGCAAAGATTTGTTAGACAAGGTTGTCCACTTGCCCCTAGTTTATTTGTCATTGTATCCCATGTCTCACTCCATATTTTATGGTTATCAACAATGGTAATAGGAATTGCATTACCCAATAATGAGTTCTTATTGAAAATTTAGTTTGTAGATGAGACAACTCTTTTTTCATAACTAGATGAGGTTAATTTTGAGAATTTGGTAAATAGACGTAAAATGTATTGTATGGCTTCAAGTGCAAAAATCTTTAATAATAAATCCACCTTGCTAAGCTAGTTGAAATCTCTTCCTAATTGATTTCTATCTAAGCAGAAGGACCCTCTAAACTAGGAAAATACTTAAGGATTACTTTCTTTGTCTTCTTCCCTGGAACATATGTGAGATTGGATGTTCTACAAGATTGAAATAAATGATGACATGGTATAATTCGTAGTTGTCCCTTGCTATAAAACTACAAGTTTGTCAAAAGATTCTCTCCTCTTATAGCTTATATTATGCTTCTTCCTGGCTGAGAACATTTAGAAGTTGTAAAGAAATTGTCTTTGGTCTAATGGAAAAGAAGAAAAAAGGCATGTTGTATGACTTTAAAGGATTATACCCAACTAATTTTCTATTTGAATAAAGAATTTAAAACAAATGTATTCAATTGATGAAATAATGCATAAAATATGACATTTATTGAATTCATATAGTATTATATAAATGTCAAAGAACTTGATTTTTGCTGGTTCCTATATGTTGTGCTTGCAATGAATTTCCAATCATCTTCCTTCCTTATGAGCTACAATCTCTTTCCTTGATGATTCTTTATTAATGGTAAATCCTTTATGATGGGCAGCCAAGTGTCTTGAACAATTTGGGAAGTGTTTTCTACTGATTAAACTATCCAACGCACAAGCATATACACATTATAATGAGTTATCTGCAAACTGAATAACGCAGATGTTTATACCGCTGTCTTCTTCGTAATCGACAAAGTTCATATTAATTTTAAACTGCTGCTGTCAAATACAAAGATTTGGAACGGTTTAGAAATTGCAACCAATATATATGTTTTTAAAGTTGTGGAGACCTCATTTGTCTGCCCGATACAAGGAACCTGTATGAGTGCTTGCCTGGTTAAAACCTTTATGCCGCTTGTCGAAAGTAATACATTCTGTAAGAACCCGATACACCCAACTTTTTATATTTTTTCTTGCTGACAAGCATTATCATATTACAGTGTGATTCTTCTGGAGAAGATGATAACAAACGTGCCAACCACCAATCATTGATAGTATTGAAAAAAAAAATTCCGATTTAATAAATATCATTGTATCATTATTGCAAGGACTGTTTAAGTGTTCATTTACAGATTTTGACTACATACATATCATTCCTGTCATTATCATATGAAATATTTAAATATTCGTTTCCAGAATAGATGCAATATTGACGGATAATATTCAGAAGTATATTTCAGAATGTAATCTCCATTAACCCTTCAAATAGAGGTTAAATGTTATTTCTTCTAAACAAATTGAAGACCTTGAAGATTCGTATCTAATGGAGACTTCCCAATTTTGCCGATCTGCACTTTTGTTACTCGTTCACAAGCTAGAGGAGAACCTGCTCTGATACCATGTTGTTTTTCTTATTGTTTGTGTGATGGATACCAAAAGAGGAGGTTGCACTCTTCCTTTATACATATTGGTAGTGCCCCTTCACCAAGGGACGCCACACTTCCAAGTTGGCCCCAATTATGTTATCTTAATAATAGAATATAATTATTGTTACCAAAGTTTTCACCGACAGGCTCAATCAGGTAGAGCCATTGTGTTTCAAATCAAAATAGTTACACGTGTCTATCAATGGTATGTGGACGTAAATGTGGCTCCCACAAGCGTAGAGCCCAGTATGCTACAGGAGCCCGAATGAAGCTACATGGTGACGCCAATGCAGTCAGAGATGCAAGAACGACACATTTGGTGGGTAGGAGACTATACCAATGAAGGTTTAGGTCATCGAAATGAGTTTCCCCGATGACAACACTTAAGTGAAATAGAAAACGGTGATCGGGATCACATACGCCAATTGAGGAGAGGAACACTACAAAAAAGGTCCATGTCAGTGTAGGTTATGCCCATGACATCAAATGAGCAAAGGGAAAGCGACTCATCGGCATGACATTCGCTAGCGGCGAAGACACTTTTCTATCTTGCTGATACCTGATGCGGTTGTCGGCAAGTCTTACACCAATAAATGCCAAAGAGGGATAGCCCATCGGCAGGAGCTTCACCGATGGATGTCATCAGCATGGCTAATGTTGTCGAGGTGAGTGCTTCCAAGTTTCCCCGATGCCTGATGAGCTCATTGGCATGACATACAGCAAGAGGGTTATTAGGTCGACTTACACCAATGTGCTCCATCGGTGAAACCTACGCTAGACGCAAAGGCACTTTTTTATCTTGTCGATACCCGATGAGGTTATCGGTAGGACTTATGCCGATGGCTATCAAAGCAACAGGCGGTCTATTGGTGGAGATTATACCAATGGACTCATCAGCTTAGTAGATGCCAGCGAAGGAACCTTTGCCATGCTATCCTGATCCCCGATGGGGCCTATCGGCCTAGCTATGCTGATGGTAATATGAAGTGAAGGCTTCGGAGAATGAATAAGAGTTATTCATCGATGGCGCCAAGAGGGAGTATTTATCGTGATGGTCCCAACCGGTGCTGGGAGGGGAGGGGTGAATTAGCACACACTAAAACTTCAAAAACCAAATCTAATACAATGTAACTAAAACTGTAAGCGGAACAAATTCTATCACAGAAATAGCTATCACACAATCAAGCAATAAACAGCACCAGATTTATCACGTGGAAACCCAAATTGGGAGAAAACCACGGTGTGAGGAAACCTCACAAATTTTGCACTCTTTTGAAGTGTGCCCTGTAAGGAGCCTTCCCTGTTAAAGGATTACAAACGCACTGTTACATGCGACCCGATTAAGGGATGTAAGAAAATAAGGCCTGTTAGAACCTGTCTGGTTAGAGGACTTAGAACACCTAAACAGATGTCACCCAGTTAAGGGATTTAATACAAGGGACCTGTTAATGTCCACCCAAAATACTGGGATTCTACTATTGCAATTGTTAGAGAGCAATAGAGGGTTTGATCTTTTAATAAAGGCTTTGCTGAGCCTGATAAGATCGTTGTTCTTCTCGACTGAGAATCATCACCGGTCATTGCAGGTATGTTCTCCTTGTCTGTTGTGCTTCCTTGCACACTCTACTTCCTCTCTTCTCTTCACCTTAGTAGCTTCTTCAGCGTATAGGTTCACTCTTTTCTTTGGCAGAATGAAGGCAAACTATATTCCTCACAGGTAGAGGAATATATAGACTTCTTGCCCTTTCTTCTTTTTACATGCACGACCTGTTCAAAGATCACCTTCGGATCCATCACCCAATGGAGTCTCAGTTCACTGAGGAAACATCTGATGCATGCCATGTGCTTTTTCTGCTTTGTGAAGGAAACGACAGATACATGTCGAAAGTTTTCCTTCACAAGAGATATCTTCATGTTTTAATGCACAAACTCCGGCATTAAAACCCTCAATTGCGCCTTGCACCGATCGTCTTGATAACACAAAGTCTACCGGATTCTGTGCAACAAATCCCGGTCAAAGAGTCACACAACCGTTTGTCAACTGTGACTTTCCCTGGTTCATCAGTCTTGATGAAATCTTCACTGATCGGTTTATATCCTTAGGTTGTGCACAGGTAAGAACCTTAACCTGTCACCATCCTTCCATTGGTTACCGATTATCGGTTGAATCTTCCTTGGTGACTGGTTGCTCTAATGATCAATTAGAGCTTTATGACTATGTGTCACCGGTCTTCCTGTGCTTATTAATATCAGTTGTACCTGACTTGTCCTTGGTTCCTAACTGAACAACACTGTGGACCTTCCTAGTCATAACCCTTCCTAGTCATAACTGACAACACCCTTTGCCAATCAATGACAAAACCAGTTTGCCATGTACCAGTTACATTCCTTACCGATAATGCCAACAATCTCCCAATGCCAACATATCGATGGGAGCTTTGCCAAGAGGAGGCTATCGCCATGAAATTTCGAATCTTGATCAGAGCAAAGGATTCCTTGCACTCCGATCGGGGTTTCTGCAGCGGTGAACATGACTTCAGAGCTTCCTATAAACGTTGTTTCGGGTATACAACAGACACGGAAGCTTCTTTTGTTTTACTTCATCAAACACGCATCCAAGGCAGTGATATTGTTCCTGTGGTGAAGAGATAGGGCAAGGTGAATATGTTTCACTTTAGGCAAATGCAGTTGTAAGGTCAAAGGAAGTTATTACATTTCAGAGGCCTTTTTGCCTTTTGAAGGATAGGATCACATTTATGGAGGGTCTTTATGGCAATACTATTGGGGCATGACTTTGGGGTCACCTTTTGGCCTCTTTACAGTTGTTTGGAGGTCTCGGGGATGACCTGTTCCAACTGCATCCAATCCAGAAGTTATTACTATTTTGGGGGTGCAGTTGGATTTTTAAAAAGCATAAGTATGAGTTGAGGGCTCATTTGTAAGGAGTTCTTGGTTGTGCAAATTTGGGGAGCCTTAGTGACTATTCACAGTCCTTTGCTCATTTCTAGCATACTTCTTGTAACTCAGTTTTGCATATGGAGAGATTATATTGGAGACCATTTTTTCACAGTATTTTACCTTCTTATTTGTTACAGAGTTGTGTAATGGTATATGATTGATAGGACTGTTAGTGAAAGTATCTCATTTCCTTTCAGTTTTGTCTCATGTTTGTACCATCTTTGTGATTAAAGTGTTTTGTGCAGGTTGCAGTTAGTGTCAAGGGTATTGTTGTAGTTCGTTGTAGTGAAAGTTATCTTTCTGTCATAGACATATACATTCTCAGACCTCCCTATGAAATATTTATGCACATGCATGAAGAAATAGGTAGTGTAAGTTTACCACTGTGTTTAGGTGTTCAAAGAATCGTAAATTTTCTGAATACTGCAAGTTTATCATTTTGGTGCATCACCTTATTAATTTCAGTTTGGAGTTTAAGTTTATGCAAGCTTCCTACCCCTTTTCTCATCAAGAAAATAGTTTTAGAAGGTTTTGTAGGTGAAGTATCAAACAGAAGCCAGCCTTCTCCGGAGGTTCTTTCCAGTTTTGGGTGATCCACAACCCAAGAAAGCTCCCATGTTATTCCAAAATGCTAAGTTTTAATGCAATTTGGCAAGGGTGCAATTCTGAGAACTAACAATTATATTACCAATATAATTATACTATAATTATAATATTTATACTATAATTATAATATAACAATATAATATAATTACCAATATAATTATACTATAATTATAATATTTATAATTATATTACCAATATAATTATACTATAATTATAATATTTATAATTATATTACCAATATAATTATACTATAATTATAATATAGCAATATAATATACTATCAATATAATATTTATACTATAATTATAATATAACAATATTATCACAATAATAATATAATAATTATATTATCAATATAATTATTATATTATCAATATTTATCAATATAATTATTATATCACAATAATTATATTATCACAACCTTTATGTTATCTATGTCAGCCGAAAGGAATCTGACCATAGCTACAATAACATTAACAAGTTTTACTTTTAATTGAAGTGGCTTATGTAGAAGGATGGCAATTGGTTAAAGGGGGCCCATGTCTTCCTTTTTTACCTCAAATAAACCTTTTGATCATCAATTTCCCTCTACAAGCATATGACATCCATGTTCATTGGTAGTACGTTGAAGGTGCAAGGTCAGGCTTTCGCCCTCACTCTTGCCAGTTGTGGGGAAAGAGTTAAGTAAAACCCCCGACCATTGAGGATCAACGAGGTTGAAAGAGACTAAGGTCTCCCAGTTCACAACCTTTTGTATAGGTTGGCCCTTGTGTTTGAGGATCATCTTTCGTCTCCCTGAGTGGATTGAAGGATGATATTTCTCTCATCCTATCCTTGTGTGGTGTTGTGAGAGAACATGATTATGGGTTAATGCCCAATCATTGTGGGTGTTGTTACCTCTCTTTTAGGCTCATTGTGGTGGATTGTGTTAAAGTAATTATGTAATGTTTCTATAATGGTCATTCAATTAGGATCTTTCCATTTCATAGTTAGTTTTTATTTAGAATGTTTCTTTTCAGCCTTTTGTTTCTATTTTAGAAACTTTGCTTGTAATTGTTATATAAGGAGCTTTCACCTCCTTTGTAATTATTGAATATAAATTGATTGTCATTTCATGGTATCAAAGACCATAGGTTAGTTTTTTGGCAATTTTTTAATAATTAATAGTTTCAATACTATGATACCAAATCCCTCTGCAAAGCCCCGGATCCTGGTTCCGGTGCGATCCGAATCTGGATCCCTCCCAAATTCCGCTTGGATCCCAACAAGATTCCGGAATGGAATCTGGATTCTCTGTGGATCCATCACTTAGGGATTACTCTATATTGGGTGTCACCTTCTGCTATCTATAACTTGATCCATCCTTGCTGGTTTCTGCATCTATAAATAGAATTCCTCAAGTTTGGAAGGACATAATTCTTGGTATAGACACCACTTCTATAAATAGCAAAACTTTCCTTTATCTGATCTGATCAGCCCTATAGTATGGAACGTGCCACTAAACATAGAAAAGCCACTTTTCACCAAAGGAAACATATTAAATAATTAATATAATAATTCACCTGCCAAACATAAATTTGTATGACATTTAAAAACTTGAACATCAACCACACTACTAGGCACCTGCCATGTCATCCCCATCCATATTTTTCATAACCAGACTTTGCTAGACAACTCCTAGGCTCACACCAAGTCATTAGAATGTGCAATTTTGACTGTTTGTGTTTCAATTTGCATTACCATTACCAGGTGCGCAGTGATGAGATGCGAATTTGTCATGTCTTTATTACTAAACTCCAACCATCTACTTCTTGGCATGTGTCCAACCATATTTTCACATTTTTTGACTTTGATTCGGAATTTGCACTGATAGGCATGTGTGTGAGGGAACAGGAGTGCATTTTGTTTGCAAACCTGATTGCTCTCAACTTTTCAGATGCACTTCCAACCATCTCTGCACATAAGTATTTTCTTGAAACTTATCTTCTATGCATGGTAGTTTCATTCCTTTGAACACAATTGTGAATTTCCCTTATTCCCTGGCAATTTCCACTAATAGACACACTTCCCATGTAAGGATTTATATGATTTATCTTCTTCAACGCATGTCTATATGACTGTAACTGCAACCTGTGGCTTTGAATATGCCTTTCCCTTCAACTATCTCACTTGGAATTCACTCACTTGAAAATACCTGATCATTATTCCTGCCATGACATGGTAAAAACTGTTAATTTTTAATAGCTAGTTTCGAATTCTAGCTAATAATAAATTAACATTAATCTAATATTTTAATTTATATATTTAATTTAAATTAAACTAATATCCTACTCATATATGAGCTGGGCCCTCACACTTAAATTATGTCTTCAAACGTGTGGGCTGACTCAAGCTTGGCGGCAAAATTCAAATGAAAACGTATGGCTCAAATCTGGGCCGACTTAAGGGATAAACTCATATAAAAGGGAATCGCTCCTGGTCATTTGGAATATACAACATACTTGAGAATCTCAATCAGAAGCAGCAAAGTCTTCTGCAATTAGCTGGCGTGCGAACTGTCATTGGTGCGAAATATATTAGTGTGTGCAGACTATCATTGATGCGAAATAAATCAGTGCATGCAAACTGTCATTAAACCTTTACTCATGTGCTATTGGATACTCAGACATCTGCAATCTCCTTGTGCGAATTCCTGAGTTTGATAGGCAGGCTTGGATGCTCAGTTACTACTTCTTTATGTGAATTCCTGAGGTTGTCTGTTGGACTCCATCAATTCATATGCCGCAGCTGTAAACAAGATTGTATGCTTTCAGCTTATATCCAACTGAAGGTCTTGACAGCAATTTGTGTATTGAAAATAAATAAGAATTGAAGGTCTGGTTCGTGGTGAATACATCTTGAAGATCCAGCTTACATCTGATTGCACAGTACATCTGGGCTTCATTCACAATCAGAAGTCAGATCTGGACAGTTGCTCTTCATAATCAATTTGCTTCGTGGATCGGGGATCCTCAGCAAATTCTTAGCGATATTATTGTAAGTAAATTGGAAATGATAATCAACTGGATCTAAATGTTGGGTTTTTCCTTATAAAGGTTTCCCAGGGTAAAACTGTCTTGTGCCTTGTCTTATTTACTGTTATGTTATTAGATTAGATCTATTTACTCAAAACTTTAACAAAAACGACAAAAAAAAACAACATAGACCAATGGGACAAAATCTGAAACACATATGCTGAGAGGAAAAACAACAAAATTTTGGTTGTAAATTTGACATACTACAAACTTTTTGTATCAGCGCAACAAATTTTAATTCTTTTCTAGAGATAATTGCAGACGGGTTAGAGATAATTGCAGACGGGCCATTGGGGTCAACTATTGTACATATTCTCTCAAAATTTGTATATCTACAAGTTGCTTAATTGGGTGATGAATCAGGGACCTCCATCCATGCCCCATGGAGTTTCTTCATGTAAGGCCTTATAGATCGGAGACATGCACCTTGAGTATCCTAATGAAGATACTTTGTCCTCTCTATCATGTTCTCATATTGTGATGTGATGCTTACAAACATTAAATAATATTCCATGTGTGAATGGGGAGAATTTAGCTCAAATCAAGTGACTTGAATGATATGGTAAAGCAATATTGGGGTGAAATTAAAAAAAACAATCACTTGCAGGATGGTAAATTCCTGAATATTTAAGAGCTACTGCCTTTAAAAGTGCAGAGCATTATTGAGTACCTTAGAATTTATAGGGCAAGGTCATCAAGATCTATGATTGATTTTAGTGAGTTTTTTTTTAAAGTATACTTTTAGTAGCCTTGTTACACTTGTTTATTTTGCTCAAGACAACCTTTATGTAGATAACATTTTCTCAGAGTACATTCAAAACTAAATTGTTGTGGCTAAAGATAAGATGTTTAATAACCATTCATATACAAGTACTAGTTAATGAAAAAAACAGCTGTTTCCTGTAAGGCTGAGAGGCTGAAAAATTTACAACACATCGGAAAAGACACGACATCAAGATGAGTTGCTTAAATCTTAGAGAATTAACAAATAAATGGAGCTCAGAAAGACTGCAAGAAAAATGCACAAAAGCAGAGAATTGTTTTGTCAAACTTTACTACACTTCATACCATAATGAAATCATTTAGGGTTTTTAGCTTACCAGTGTATTTATTACATTGGTGACACCTTTTCCTTTCCCAGATGCTAAGAATATTTCCTTATATGTAGGCTTACTTTCATCTTCCAACCATTTTGGAATTTCAATTGGACGAAAGAACCATAGGACCTTCATTTTGTTTCTATTCTCCACCCGATCCTCCCAGACTTCTAATATCTTCCCAATATATGGTTCTGGTTCTCCTTCTTTGTAAAGGTATATAGAGTCGTAGCAGGAATATTCTGTACCTCCAAAAGAGAATGATTCATAGTAAACTATATTACTCTCCTGTGTCACCCTAGCTTTTCGCCCCCAGCAAAATTCATCCTCAATTAGTTTTAGTTCATGATCCTGGCAGTATACTGGTGCTGCCAATCCTCCTCCAGGAGAAGCTCTATCTAGCATGTTTACTAAGAGGGTAGTATTTTTGTAAACTTATAAGCTACAAGAAAACATAACAGAAATAAGTGCACAAAACAAAAGGAAAAACTAATGCATATGAAAGAAATGGAATTTAAAAAAGAACATATGAATCAAGCCAAATAAATATTGATCTTAAAAAATGACAAAAGAGCTAAAGATGGAGATCAAATTCGCATAGTAGTCTTCAGTTTTAAGAAATATTGTATAACAGAAGTTAAGGATAGAACTCCATTCTAATATGCACTTATTTCAAAAGTCTGTATTGACTGCACTTTCTTCTCCTTATACGATATTGTAATTACAAATACACTCAAATGGCTGCGTCTGCAACGCTTACAGGACAGTTTTCATATAAATGATATATCCTTAATCTAGAGACTCATGAAGTAAATCGTTTACTGCATTATGCAGAATAAAGCAATTTACAGGGTAACTTAAGGAACCAATAGAGATCAGTAATAAATCAATAGAAAAGTGATGATAAGATTGGTATGCATGAGAAGGTTATTTGGCAGCCTCCTCTTGAAGGCTTCCTAAAACATAATTTCAATGCAGCTGCTAGAAGGAACCCTAGTGAGGCTGAAGGTGGGGCAGTTCCTCAGGGTAACACATGCCAATCTCATTTAAAGGGCTCTTTCTTCTTGTGACACAAATCTAATAACAAAGCAGAATGGGAAGAAACAGTTTCTAGGCTTGATTTGGCTTTGGGCATTGGTCGTAAAAATCTTGTAATGGAAGGTGTTTCTTTGAATGCAATTACTGGTCTCAGAGAATTGTAAGTTGGACAATTATCTTCATGAGATGGTCAATTCGTGTAAGAGGTTTAACAACATAACCTTCATTCATTGCTTCTATGAAGGAATTAAAGTGGTCCATTTTTTCAAAGTTATGATCTTGATTAAGCCCCTTTCTTGGTTTTTGTTAGCATTTGTAGTGGCATGTAGTCCAATTTGGAGTTTTTCTTCATGATGACCATCCCCACTTAAATTTTTATTATGTACCCTCATTTTTTCCTCACCACAATCAAATTTTCCTTTTTTCTCTGGCATCTCATCATTTATTCAACTACAACGTTGATAATGTTTGCTCCTCCACAATTTCAATTAATTGATTTTATTTAGCAACCTTGCAATACTTGTGTGTGCGCATCATGTCATGCCATCTTAATATAGAACAATATTCTTTCATTTTTGAATAATTTAGTTACAAATGAATATAACAGCTTACTAAATTTTAAAAACACCATTTTATAATGAAATTGTTACTTCTTTTTACAAACTGGAAGCTTTGCTTCAAGTCTAAAAGTAACGTGAGGTTACAAATTAATTAATTATGATACTCCAACCTTGAATTCTACAGCTGGTCCTACAAGTGAATGAACTGCTGATATGAAGGTGGCTAGAATTTTAGGACAGTCTTGCTGCTACAACCTGATGAAGGTCTTCCTTTGACAAGGATTCTGCACCCTGAAAATGTTGTTGTTTGTGCGGTAGATTGCAGTCTCACCTTAACATCCAAGAACTCATTTTTTGTTGTATTGTTGCCTGGAAGGTGCTGAAACTAACTGTAACCAAACTACTACGCTGAGATGCTGAAACTAACTGTAACTGAACTGCTGTACTGAAACTAATAAAGTGGTGAAGTTAATTGCTAAATGGAATTGCTATGCTGGGATTAGGTAAGTGCTGATGCTGACTTACAAACTAGGACAACACTGAAACTGCTAAACTGGACTATTCAGAAATCTTTAAACTCTGTGTAATTCTCAAACTAGAACCACCAACTGGAAGGCCGAGATTTTTTGTCCACAGTCTCTGTATGAAATGCCCAAGAGTTTCTATCCTTGTTGTTAGTATGAAAAAAGATATTATCAAACAAGTTAGCTTTTAGCTTAATTAGAAGAATTCTATTCACAATACACTTAAGTATCAATTGAAGGATATTTAGACTTCCGTCTCACCACATATAGATCCACCAAGTGTCCCAACACTTGTCCATAGAGTCCTCAACTTATTTCATACTTGGAGGGGTAGACAGTTCGAATTCTATCTTCTCACCTCTTCATCCTTGACTTCACAAGCAAGGCTAATTTGTACAATTTACGAGTGTTAATGTCATATTTGCATATTGCTCATTTGAGGATTGTTTTGAGTTTGCAAGTAGATTTTGGCTCCTCTAACATGGTATCAAAGCAAGCTCACAACTACTCTCCATTTCTGTCTTGAATTTCTGGGGTTCATGTGCAATCAAGTTTCAAATGCTGTGTGTTGGAGAAAAAGAAACATCGCCATTGCACTCAGAATAAATAAACAAATAGCCCTTCGCCACTCTAGCTCCACCCAAGCACCACCTCAACCAGTAGAGCCACCCAGTAACCACCAAGAGGATATACCCCCCGAAATTGATAGCTTTACTTTTGTATTGGATCATCGAACAGTATTATCTTGGCCATACAGATGTCTTTTTCAGTACTTCTATTTTTGAATTAAAGTTGATTTTTTGTGCTCCATCTAGAGGTGTAATTTTTTTGCACTTTGATGTAATGATTTTTTTCCATAGCATAGATTCTTGAAGGAAACCTTGTGCACTAACTCTTTTTGGAACTTTAGTAAGCTTCTTTGGGCTCATACAGACTCCTTTTTGGGTCCCTTTTTAAGAACCTGCTTGATTTTTTGTTCTCTATGTAGTGATGATATTCTTTTCATGATTGTATTTCAAAATTTCAATTTCTGATTATGTCTCTTTTGAGGAGTTGTACATCAATCCATATTGTGGAATCTATAATGCACTAGAATGAATTGTCATATCTCTATAACAGTTTAGGAGGGGATCATGTTTTGAAAAATGGAGGTTTAAACATTTTTTTAATCAATTGTTTGATGTTTGTAAGGCATTTTTGTTTATATCTTCATTGTCCACCTCATGACATAAACTTGTAAGAACTATACAAAGAGCAAATAAGTCTATATATGCACTCATATAAAGTGTTAAAGACTGTATGTGTGCTCTTTAGGGAGGGAATTATGCACCTCTATTGTGTGTATTTTTTACTTGCACTAAGTTATAAGTCTAGGGGGGGGTGTGTAGTGCCTCAGAGTTTTCCATCACAGCAATAGATCCTTATGATTCTCACCTCATGGATGTGTGCCTTGATGCGCACCCTTTTGAAATGCTTGTACATCATATTTATATGTATGCTTCGTGTCTTATGTGTATGCTTTGTAACTTACGTGTTTGGATCATGCCTGATGTGATGCCAGCATGTCTACTCCATGTGTGTTTATGATTACTTTATGCTTAACAATTATGATCTCACTTCAGAACAGTCATTTCTTTCATTTCCTTTCAATGGACGTCCTTGTTCCATCTAAGTCCAAGCAAGACTTGCATGGGATGGTTTGAAGCTATAAGAATCCTCAATATGTTGCATACACAAAGACACAACACAATCAACAAAGCCCCAAAGGCTCTGATATGGGAACACTGATCTGAATCATAAAAAGTCAATCCTACCAATCTCAAACATTACAAGTTACAACAATCACAATGCTAAGAAAATACTGAGCTACTGGGGCCTGTTGAAAGACACATGCAAACTTCGGAAACCAATCACTTGAACCCTGTGAGAATTCATAGAGCATATATACTTGTAAGTTAAGCAAAAAAAGTCAAATCTATCTCCAACTAACGCCGCAGGTATACCCAAACCCATCTTTGGAATGACACCAAAATTTGAATTTGATATCCCAATTACAAATTGACATGCCCAAGTTAAATACTCATGCAAACATTGTGATACAAAACTTAAAATTGTATATTACAAAATGTAACCACAACTGATTAGATTCACTTATATCCCAATAAAATCATAACCTTAAGATCTAGAAACAAGACTGATCTCAACATCAAATTTTGAAATGTATCAAACTGGAAATTTCCCTATCAGGTGAAGGGAAAGGTTTTTCATACAGCCCCCTGGAAGGAAAAGTGAATCTAAAATACAAAGGCCAATTCAATAACTTGGACAGAACCCACAAGTAAATAAAAAGTAGTTGCATAATGATATAACTGAGTGGATGAACCTTGAGAAGCTTCAGTCAAGTCACCCTTTGGAATTTTCAATTTAATAAGTGCACCAACAAACAGATCAGCACCCTACAATTCAGATTACCATGCCACGGTAACATATCTTAAAGATAACATAATACAATATCTATCCTAAACGAATATCATTTATCAAAATACAGTCCCTACTACAAATAAGGCAAGAAAGAAGACAGTCCCCAGAACCATCTCTTAACTTTTCTAACAAAGTACATTGCATTTAAGGTCATAGATGTGTGTCATATGTCTAAATTCAAAAACAGGGTCATCCCTTGCTTTGATGCGGAGAGACATCCATGACATTATGAAAATATTGGGTCAACCAAATTGATTCTTTGCAAACATAAGTGATGCCAAAGAAAGAAATCAATTGATGATTTTCTTTCCTAAAGACTTATGGACCTTGCCAATTTCCAATTCTCGGTTTTGTTGTTGAGTTGATAAATACACCCTACTTCCAATTTGCAACCTGAGATACTATCAGAGTAGCGTAGTGAAAGGTGGATTACGAATTAGACTCCATGATCATTCAACTATTGCTTGAGCACAAGCAATTTGGGGAAGTGCAGACTGTTATGCCCCACCTGAGATGAGGGCTTTATACCCCAGATCACAGCACCATAAGGAGAGCCTACTCCTCATTCTTTTCAGCCAACGGTTAACAAATAGAAGACAGTAGTTATAATTAAGAGAGAAAAATGAAGTCAAATTATAATTAGAATGTGGGCCAACCCTATTCAGAGCTGCACCTCTTTGACAGGATTTAATAATAAATTAATTATGTTATAATTAAGGCCAACCCTTCTTGGAGTGTTGCCTCTTTTGGTGAAGAGGTACATTGAGCGGTATAAAGGGGCGACCCAAGGAGAATGAACAAGGGTGGAGGAAGGGAGAAAAATAACGTGGATATAGAAGATCAATTAAGAGCAGAAAATCACAAGAATCTTTCAGATCTATAGAATAAATACAGCCTTGTATAAGTGCAGATATACATGTAGAACATGTGCTAATACTTGTATTAATGCAGATCTTAAAGAAATTTAGGTAAGAAATATAGGTATGCAGGTTTGAAATAAGAGCATGCAGATTTGAAGGGTAGAATACGCAGATAGAACCAAGGAGCATAAGCACTCATCCAAAAAGAGCAGCAATCAGCCTCCAAAGAAGGCAACAGCATCAAGCCAGATCTGTCTAAATTGCAACAGCAGTTTGAAAATATATAACCTGCAATAATCTTACATTTTACAATTAAAGTAGTATTAATTAGTGGAATCAATAATTGATGGGTAATGCATATTCTAAATCATTAATCTATCTATAACCTGGAAAGCAATCATGTGGAGAAGTGGAGGAAATGCAAGAAAGGGGAGCAGATACGAGATCACCAAGTAGACCACCCCATGTTGGATGTCCAATGTGCCTGCCACTTGGGGCCAAGAGGGTAAGTGTCCACTCTTGGGCTTAGATAGGAGGATTTCTGGGCACCCTATTGCAATTTCCTTTCCAAACTCTACGATGGTTGATTGTTGGAGAAATCACAGTCATAAGAGGATAAGGAGCCATGAATAGGGAGGGCAGATACAAACACCCCACTAGGTAGACCACCCCATGCTGCATGTCCAATGTGCTGCCACTTAAGGCCAAGAGGGTAAGTATCCTCTCTTGGGCTTAGTATGAGGATTGCTTCAGGCCAACCTATCATGCTCCCCCATTCAAGCCCTATTATGATTGAATACTAAAAAGGAATATAGATGTGACATGACCTATCTAATGAATTATGATGATTCTATATATTTGTACTTACATGTGTGACCACTAACCCTAATAGAAATAACTAGTCTTATGAATTATATTTCAAACATTATCTAACATGGTTGCACGATCTCAACTAGAGTTATCTTGATAAAGGTGTTTTATTCGTAGAGGTATAATTCTAATTATATTATGTTCCTTATTCTAATTGCACTTGTGATTCTAAGGCAACATTGTGATTTTAGGGCAAGATCCAGGGTCCTCCCAAAAAAGGGACATTACAATAGTGAGAGGGCACAACTATTTAAACAGATTTAACTGTTAGGAATTAATGTTAGTGCTCACATTAGAATAATAATGTGACGTAAAGTGAGTTATAGTAACAACTCATATTATTATTGTGCAATTTTGAAATATTATATTTCTTATGGTTTGTTAGTTTAAATATTAGAATATTATGTGTGAAGAATTATTCAAGTTATTAGAACAACTTGTTGGTTGTCGTTGCACCAAAAGATTGACTTGTTAATGCCCAATACAACCACTAGACCTATAGAATCCACGGGAGATGGTTAAGCGATGTCATAAACCAAGCACCGCATTACACATTACAAGGAGAAAAAGGGTGCACACCTTGCAACAATCCCCTTCTAGCACAAGTGCAGGGTTTGCACTTCTGACCTAGGCTTTGATACCAATTGTTGGTTGACATTGCACCAAAAGATCAACCTGTTAATGCCCGATACAACCACTAGACTTATACAATGAAGGAGAGCTAGTTAAGCCATGTCACAAACCAAGCGTCACACTACACATCACACGGAGACCAAGGGTGCATACCTTGCAACACAACTTGCCTATAGAAAAAAAATTATTAGATGAGGTTATACTAGTTCTCCTACAGTTTAGGAGATAATGTTCCTATAAACATGTAATATGATATTGAATGAAATAGAGAATAGAAGCATATCATGGTATCAACTATTGAAGCAGAAAGAATATTTGGAAGTGGAATTAGTAGAATATTTGGCAAATACAATGGTCTAGAAATTGACTCCTCGCCAGTAAAAATGCATATGAGAATTGCATCGTGGTAGCTGTTGGAACTTGTTTGACTCCTCAGTTGTTATCCACACTGCTATCCCTAATCGGCATCAGTTTTATGAGATAATCATAAAACCCACTCATTTTGGCGGATCTTGTGGTCATCCTATAACACATTGTTTTAGCACTCGATCACTTGGATGGCATTCCTGCTGTTGAAGATGGAGTTTTTCCTTCTAATTGACATGTGAAAGCTGTGGATCTGTCTCTCTAAGCTCACCTTATTTTAGTAGGGTTTGGAGCTTGTAATAAAAGAGGAAGAGCCCGCAGATAGATTTTATCCATCTTTGCAAGCTTGTCGTTGATGTGAATGCCAACAATGAACTCTTTTCAGCATGACAGACACTCAGACAAATTTTGCTAATTCAGACCTGTGTAGGTGTGTGAAAGAACAGTGGCGTGGACAGAAAGATCCAAACTTAAATGGATAGTGGCAAGAAATCCATCACCATTAGTGCATTAAAGAAAACCAAAGATAATTCTCAGACACGTGTGAAGAGCACACGATTATACTGAGAGGGGAGGGGTGAATCAGTATAATAATGATTTTTCAATTTAAAGACTTTTATTCAAAAATAACTTCAAATACTCAAATAAACAATTATGCACATGAACACAATATTTACGTGGAAACCCAATATGGGAGAAAACCACAAAATAATTTGTTTTTATATAAACTTGTTCTTTTACAATGTTTTGTAGGCACCAACCTACTAGAGGCTCCAACCCCTATGTTTATGAGCACCGACTCACTGGAAGCTCCAACTCCCACAGTTCGCAGGCACCAACCTACTGGAAGCACCGACTCCCCCTGTCTGGATTCTGAGCACCAACTCACTGTATACAAATTTTCTTCCACCTTGACACTGTTGCTTTCTTCAACTGATGATGGATACAATCTGCTCTCTTTAAGTCAGCCAATAACTATACCTTTCCTTTTATCTTCAAAAATATATCTTTATAAATGTATATACATAATATATATCAGATTAAAATCTGAATATATATAAACATTTAATTCTTTCTTCTTATCATTTTCTCACTGCTCTTCTTCTTTTATTTCAACTTGCTGACTTGCTTGTCTTTAAAAAAAATAGACTGAATATATATATCTATTCATTTTTTAAATGAAACATTATGTCTCTTTAAGACATGACTTTTTATGAATAGGTGTCTTTTCAAAATATTATTAACTTTAAGTAAGTTAATCTTTCTTTATTGACCGCTAACTTTTATTGCAAATTAAATACTTTGCATCTTTATTTAATATATCTCACGTATATATTTGACAGCATCCAAAACTATTAACTAGGGGTGTTTATTTGTTCTGTTATTATCACTGCATACATATGTATTAATGATCTCTGCTGTTTGTCGTTTATATATATCTTGGTATCTTCTTGATGCTTCCTTTGACATATAATATTTAATGCTGCATAACGTTTTCAACCTTCGATAATATTAGCTGCCGTTTTCAACCTTCGATATAATTTGATCCTTTGATAATCTTTTAAAAACGGCATATATATGTTGATATATAAAAAACCTTCGATATATGATATTGTCTTCAATAACATATATTGCCTTTGATAACATATATATCATATATTGCCTTCGTCAATTGCTGCATACATATGACGTTTTCAGATTGGTCTTCAATCTTTAAACAAACTTTGAAAGACATCAACCGCTGCATTGCCGCTGCTATATCCATCTCTATTCACCAGTGGCATACGATATCACAAATGCGATGCATATTGGTTCACTGTCGTCAACGGTATCTTTATGCTGTATCTTTATACTGTATCTTTATGCTATATGTATAAAAACATCTTTTATATATGCTGTATTCATCTCTGTATATATGCTGTATTCATCTCTGTATATATGATGTATTCATCTTTGTATATGCATCATGCTTCTGTATATGTATCAATAGCAATATGATTTATTGTTTACTGTATATCAATATGATATGAATCTGAATGTACTGAATATACATACTGAGATGTATGTATAAATCTCTGTTTGCTGTTGGCTTCATATATAAATCTCTGTTTATGATATATGTATGCATATCTTTTGTATATGTCTGTATACACTGTTCTGGTATGCTTGCTATATGGTATAGTATTCTTTTTGACATCAATGACAATTTTCCATCAATGTGTTCTTATGCTTGCAGTTGATGATATTCCAGACCTTGAGGTGTGATCCCAATATCCCAACATTAGTTTGTTGTTTGACAATATAACTGAACCATGCCACTTATATTCAAAAAGCTTGCAGATTGAAGTATGATGCATAGAATGTAGTGTTTGATGCCAAAATTGATACTGCTATAGAATTGCTGCTTCTTGTACATTCAACAAGAAGATATCTTATTGCAGAGTCTCATACTTCAACAAAAGTGGCTTCCTTGAATAAAAAACTCTTCATAAGGCCACATGACTCCACTTGCTGAATTGTGGTACTCCACATACTATGAATGGCCTTCATCAACATTCAGAAATAATGAGAACTCTGAGTAAAAGGTATCTTTTCAGTTATTGTGGTTTAAATGAAGTGATAATAGGATTTGCTGATTTGTTGCAGAAGCGACAATTATGTGAGAAGCATAAGAAGGACTCACCTGTAGAAATGTGCAAGCTAATGGCTGGGAGTTACAGATGTAGATGATGAAGAATGCTATTTTTGTTGTTTAGGAGGATTGGATTACCAACACCACTGCCAACAGACAAGAAAGAATCATTTTTAAAAAAAAATTGCACCAAAAGCATTCTGTTTTGGAAGATTATGTTGCATCGAGTGATTTATCATTGCGACCAGGAATTGAGAAGTTTGTGGACAGTGCATTTGAAGAACAAATATGTAATGTCCCCTTTTGGGATCACCTTATATTTTTCCCTAAATTCACAAATCTAGAACGAAACAAGGAGCAAAATGTAGTTAGAGATATAATCCTTACTCAAGAATAAGATGAGATAAGCTTGTTTTGGAAACCTGCAACCAGATTAGACAATATGTAGATGTAACTCATGAGATACATCCAATTCCAGGGTTAGGAAATATACAAATGAATCTACACAACAAAGCTTAATGATTACATGGGAGCTCAACCATAAAGAGGGTTGTATTGGAAGACATGATGAGATGTTCCAAGTATCCTCTACCCTAGGCCCACCATCAGGACCTTATCCTTTGCGGCCTCATGTGGTCCTTAAGTGATGGTCCTTAACCATCATTGTGAGGTGGTGTACCTAGTGAGAGCTTTACACTGTTCTCCTCCCTCATATCAACCTCTCACCTCTTATGATTAACTCACTTCAACAATTGATCAATGTAGCGGGAGGAGGGAAGCTGCAATAGGGTGCCCTTGATCCTCAACCCTAGGCCCAAGGTCAAGACCTTATGCTCCTTGGCCTCATGTGGTCCTTAACCATCATCATGAGGTGGCCTCATGGTTCGTAACCAATGGTCCCCAACCATCTTTATGAGGGGCGATACCTAGTCGGAATCTTTTACCATTATCCCTCCTTGCACTCCCTTGCAGGGTTGTGTTGGGAGACATGATGAGGTGCCCCAAGTATCCTCTACCCTAGGCCCAATAGCAAGACCTTATCCTCTATGACCTCATGTGGTCCTTAATCGATGGCCCTTAACCATCATCAAGAGGTGGCGTACCTAGTTTGGTCTTTACACCACTCTCCTCCATCATGTCATCCTCTATTCATTAATTGCATATAATCAACATAAATACATAAGCATGACTATTTCTTCATACCACTACAACTTAAGAGATTATGATCAGATCGCCCGGCTATAGATATGATTGCCTCTGCTGTGGATATGATTGCTTTTTCTGTAGATATGATTGCTTCTGCTGTGGAAATGGTTGCTTCTGCTGTTCTTCCCTGTATATCTTTATCCATATATACATTCATATTCTCAAATCTGCATATGGTCCCCTTCAAATCTGCATATTCTCCTCTTTCAGATCTCCATATACTATATTCATATGTCTACTGTTATACTTCCAATATCTACTCTTATAAAACTGATTATTCATATTTTCTTCCCCACAAAATCTGCATATTTTCCCTTTATATTTTATGTTCTTGGTCCACATCAAATTATCATTGCATAGTCATACTTGCCAATCCTTCACAGTCGGCTCTTAAAATCTGAATAATATTTTGTTTCTGTTGTCTTGTTCAATGCCCTTCATTGAATGATTGCAATATCTTTTATACTCTTCATTGGGCTGGAAGGTTGCGACCCCTTGGATGATAAGGGTTCTTTCGCAAAGTCGCACTTATGGACTAAGAGATCACACTCCCTCAATTATCTTATTAACCGCTGTTCATTCAACCCCTTTCTGCTTATGTCCGCTAATATATTTATTCCTCCCTTTTTCTGCCTTTTGTATCCTCGTCCTATTTTTCTTATCTATATATATATATATATATATACAAACACACATATCCTCTCATGCCTTTTTGTTAAACTTATAAGCCTTATATGAATGGATTACATCAATAAGTATTTTCTACTTATGAAATGTTTTAGTTTCATCCTTAGTCGAATATGGTTTTCGTCTTGTATGGATTTTGTCTCTTGCAGAATGACACCTGGCATCCTCCACGTGCGTAGCTTCTCCTATTGTTTATGGGTCCGCACAAGCATATAGCGTCGATTTCTCTCTCGGTCACTTATATCTTTCACCGTGCCATTAACCGGCCCAGCTGTCATCGGCTCATTGCTAGTCTCCTTCACCCGCGTGATTTCATTCTCTTAAGAAAGAGGAAGCTCTTTCAGTTTCATATAACGCTCGGAAGTTATGACCTTAGCTGGACCGTTTAAGTGGATGCGGGAGTTACTCATGGACGGTGCTCCTCTCTTACGTTTGGCTCGCTCTTCTCTTCTCGGACGGTTGTATTCTTCAATACACGTCTTCGAAAGAGACAGGGATAATGTCGTTTTTGCGTGTTCTTTCTATCTTCGGGTATCTATTCTGTTAGCGTGGAAAGTTCAGATGCTTTTTATGGTCTGCAAAAAATTAGTATTGTGTTCTAGTATTGTCGTATTCTCTGCAGAAGAAGTTCATCGTGTGCATGCTGTGTATCTTGGAGTGTATCGCATTCTGCTGTATCTTTTGTTTCTACTGAGGTTATTCTTCGGATTGTCAGAGAGTTATTTTGAGTCTCAGCTGATTGATATTTGTAGTGAGCTTCTTTCAGCTGAACTCATTTCATTGTTTCTTGTAATTCATCTATAAATATAAGATATCTTTTGCTGGGTTGTTTCCCTCTGTTTGAGAGGGTTTTTCCCAAGGTAGCTGGTGTTCTGAGTGTTTATATTTACTAAGATTTTCAACATGGTATCAGAGCCAGGTTCGTGAATATTTGTCATGTCCCCATTTTGGCTGACATCATTTGGCGTGCGGGATCAGTCTATCACGAGCTCTCGTAGACTGATAGCGATGAGGAGAGAGTCATCTCGTGATCATTTGGAGATCAGTTGATTGCATATTGCTGTTAGAGCCTACGTTCAGTAGAGCCTACATCCAGTCCGAGCCTACATTCGGTTGTAGTTGGGCATACATTCAGTTATGAGCCTACATTGTTATAATTTTGAGTTGAGAAAAGCACTTTTATATTATAATGTTATTTTATTATAAAGTGCATTATAATTGGATGTTTCTAGAAGTTCTTAGTAACTTCTTAGAAAAGTAAATAAATAGAGGGCTTGGGCATTCATTTTGACATGCTTGGATTTGGGATTTCTTCTACTTCTTCCATTGTGGAGCAATTTGTAGTCTTTTGGTCTGCAAATCTTATTTGATCTTCGGGAACGATAACTCCCTTGGATTAGCATAACTGAGGAAGTGAAATATCTTCTGAAGGGTTGCATCATTGGAGATGGTATTTAGCCATTTCATGCTGAGCTTATTGAGTATTCAGATTTGGAGAGAGTTTTGCATTGAGGGTTTGGAAATTGGTTGTCAAAGAATAATTTGTACCCATTTATCAAGAGGATTACCTTGGCATTGATTGAAGACTATCTCAGTATTTTCTGGTAGCATTTTCAGTATACAGCGTTTTCAGCTGGGACCCCATTTTTCATTCATAACTCCTATTTGACTAGGAGATTAACTTTTATTTGGTGGGAGGCTCTTATCCTAGGCCAGGCATTCAAGACCATAGCATTTTCGGTTCATGATTTTGAAGATAAAAATTACTATTAAAATCGCCCCTGTTGGTACAGTACGGCCTGGTACTGTAGCATAGTACGGACATCTTTTGGGAAGTAGTTTGTGGTTCGGTTTCATCTCCAGCAGCTGCATTTGCATTGCCATCAACAACACACTTCCAGGTTCTCTCTAATCGGTTGTGTTTGATAGTTTGATGTCTAAATTTGTAACAACTGTACAGCAGTGAACAGAGGCAGTTTGGGGTGCAGTTCAATCACCATTTCATCAGCGTTCTTCATCAGCATTTGTCAACAATCAGAGTGCAGCATTCCAGGTTCTTTCATATTGCTTGGTGATTGATTATTGATATTGAAAGTTGCATATAATTAAGCACTGCTGTAGCAGTCTATGTACTTTCAGAAATTTAGTCAATTAAATCAGTCATTGACATATTTTTGCACTTTGTAATCAGTTTAGGATGGTTGATCATTGCATAGATAAGAGGGTTCTATCTTTGTTGATGTAGTTCATTGTATGGTGCCAAATTATTGAAATTCTGAATATTATTGTTTGTAACGCAATATTGTTTTGGTACTGTTATTACATCATTGCATTAGTGAGCATTTGTATTGGGTATTCAGTTGTATGCCAACTGTTTGACAAAATGTCAATAGCTGTAGTTGTGCTTATCAGCATATAGGTTGCATACCAACTGTTTGTGAAAATGCCTCTTGGCTGTAGGTGTGTGATTTACATCAGGATTACATGCATTTGTACTTGAAAAGGAATAAATATAAGTTGCATATCCTTTAGACTTTCTATTAGTTACTTTGCAACCATTTGCAATCATTAAAACATCATTGGTACCAAACAATCAAATCAAAACAAGCAGACATCAGCAAACTCAGGTTGCAGGGAAAGTGTTTGACGAATTGTCACAGTTCAATTTTGGGGGTTTTTAGTGGCCTTTATAGTAAGGGTCATTACAATATTATTTTACAATTTCTCAAATTCACCTTCTCTGCTTCATATCCTTCTATCCTTTATTCATCATGGTTCTTGGGTTGAAAGTTGAAGATCGTCTAGAAGGTGCTTCAAATTTCATTTCTTGGAAGTCTAGAATCTTACTGATTCTTGAAGAAAATGATCTTCTAAGTTGTGTGGATCCTGATAACAAAGCTCCAGAGGATGAATCAGAATTATCTTTATGGAAGAAGAATAATGTTTTGGCAAAAAGGATCATTATTGATTCTATGAAAGATCATCTTGTCCCTGCCATCTCTAAATTGCAGTCGGCTAATGAGATGTTTAAGACTCTTCACAGCATGTTTGAGATAAATAACACTAGCAGAGCTCTGGCTCTTCGCATGCAGCTCATTCACATCAAAATGAGTAAAGGTGAATCTATCATTTCTTTCTTTTTGAGGATTACTGATTTAATGAATCAACTAAATGCTATTGGGGAATCTGTGAATGAAAAGGAGCTTGTAATGCTTGCCATGAATGGTCTCCCACAATCTTGGGAATCATTCATTCAAGGCATCAGCGGTAGGAGTAAAGTTCCTAGCCTTGACAGATTAAGATCTGATTGCATTCAAGAAGAATGCAGGCTAGAAGCTAGAGGAAACTCTCATAAATCTCTTTCATCTGAAGATCAAGTCCTGGCAGCTCACACATTTAACAAGAGGGGAAGGAAAATGAATGTTTCTAATGATAAGAAATTTTCCCCCTCTTCTTCGGATTTTAAAAGGAAAAGAGATATCTCCAAAATCCAACGCTTTAGATGTCAAAAATTTGGTCACTTTGCCAGAAATTGCTCTGTGAAACTCAATCATCAAGTTGCTGTGTCAAACGTTAAAGAATCATCCCCTTCTGGTTGCACTTACGATCAGTCTGAAGGTCTTCTCTTAATTTCAGCTCTATCAAGTTGTGTTCCTGCTGATTGCAATACCTGGTTGATAGATAGTGGCGCTTCTCGTCACATCTCGGGATATAAGCAGCACATTGCAAATTTAACAGAAAAGGATTCTCATCTGAAAGTTGTGATTGGTGATGATGCTTCATATTCTGTAAAAGGAGCGGGTAATACTTCTTTCATATTAAACTCTGGAGTCTCCCTTCACCTCAGCAATGTGTTATTTGTCCCAAGGATCAAGAGGAATCTCATCTCTATTTCAGCTCTAGAGGATAAAGGCTTCAATGTAGCTTTCTCAAATGGCAACGTTGTTACTTGGAGGAAAGATTCAGATTTCAGTTCTACCCAAGTGATTGGAGTGAGGCACGAAAGTCTTTATAAGCTCTCTGCAAACCTAGTTCAAGCTTTAAATCATGACTCTTCTGATCTCAACTTGCTATGGCACAAAAGGTTTGGTCATCTCAACTTCAAATCCTTGTCTTCTATGGAAAAGCTGGTTGTAGGGCTTCCCAAATTAAGTGTTACTCATGATGGCATTTGCAAAGGATGTGCTTTGGGTAAATTTTCCAAAGGCTCATTTCATTCCAGCAAGAGTAAATCAAATCAGATTTTAGAACTTATTCGTTCTGACTTGTGTGGACCCATGTCCTCTGCTTCTTTAAGTGGTTTCTGGTATTATGTAACTTTTATTGATGATTTCTCTCGTAAGACATGGATTTACTTTCTCAAATCAAAAGATTCAAATGAAGTTCTTTCAAAATTTAAAGTATTTAAAGCATTGGCTGAAAATCTCTCTGAAAAGAAGATCAAGACCCTCAGGTCTAACAATGGAGGAGAATTTACTTCTGGTCAATTTCAATCTTTCTGCACAGAAGCTGGCATTAAGAGGGAGTTCTTTGTTCCCTACAACCCTCAACAAAACGGGGTTGCTGAACGGAAAAACAAAGCTATTGTTGAGGCTGCTAAAGCCATGCTTCATGATCAAGGATTGCAGATTTTCCTATGGGTAGAGGCTTGTCAGACTGCTGTTAATATTCAGAATAGGAGCCCTCACTCAGCGCTAAATAACTCCACTCCTGAAGAAGTTTTCTCTGGCTCCAAACCTGATGTAAGTCATTTTAAAAATTTTGGTTCTCCTGTTTTTATTCATGTGCCCAAGGAGAAAAGATCTAAGTTAGAACCCTCTAGCAAGAAGGGTATCTTTGTTGGTTACAGTGAATCCTCAAAGGCTTATAGGGTCTCGGTCTACAGTCCAGGTCAAAAATCTATTGAACTTAGTAGAGATGTTTCTTTTGATGAAAGTATTGTTTGTAAATGTTCAGCTGATTTTCCTCTTAATTTTGATTTAGATATGCCTTAAATTTCTCAAGATCTTCCTCCTGTTGTTCCCTCTTCTCCTTGCCTCTCTGAGAGGGAGGATTCTCCTCTGTCTTGTCCTCCTTCTCCCGTTCATCAGATTGGTTCAAAAGCTGGTCCTAGTTCTCTTTCAGTTTCAAAGAAGAGACCTTTATGGGCAAGGAATACTGTTCAAGACATTGAAAACTTTTCTGCTCCTAAAGGAACTTTTCGTGAAAGCAAAAGACCTCAGAAATTTGATGATTATGTTGCTCTTATGTGTAATATTATTGACTCTGAACCTTCTTGTTTTGAGACAGCTTCAAATCAGCAAGTTTGGAAAGATGCCATGTTGGAAGAATATGAATCTATTTTGAAAAATGATGTTTGGGAAATTGTTCCTCGCCCTCAAAATAAATCTGTAATCTCTTCCAAATGGCTATTCAAGATTAAGCATGCTGCTGATGGAAGTATTGACAAATTCAAAGCTAGATTTGTAGCTAGAGGTTTCAGTCAAAAGGAAAGGATAGATTATGATGAGATCTTCGCTCCGGTTGCAAGGTATACTTCTATCAGATCCATCATTGCTATTGCTGCTATTAAAAGATGGAAACTACATCAAATGGATGTTAAGACAGCCTTTCTAAATGGTGTGATTGAGGAAGAAGTCTATGTTGAACAGCCAGATGGCTTCATTATTCATAGCAAGGCTTCTCATGTTTGCAAGCTCAAAAAGGCTTCGTATGGTCTTAAACAAGCTCCCCGAGCTTGGTATGATCGTATTGATGGATATCTAGTGAGTTTGGGTTTTGAGAGAAATGAAGCTGATCCTAATATCTACATGAAAAAGGTTAATGATCTGATTTTGATTCTTGTTTTATATGTGGATGATCTTTTCCTCACTGGTGATGATGATTTGATAATTAAATGTAAACAAGAATTAACATCAGAATTCGAGATGAAAGATCTTGGATTAATGCATTTCTTCCTTGGGTTGGAAATCTGGCAAAGGCCAAATGAAATCATTATAAGTCAAGGTAAGTATGCTCTAGATATTCTTAAGAGATTTGGAATGGTTGATTGCAAACCCAATGTAACACCTATGGAGGCCAACCTGAAGAAACTTCAAGAAGACTCAGCCAATTCAGATTTTACTGATTGCACTCCCTATAGTCAGTTGATTGGTTCTCTTATGTTTTTTGTTAACACAAGGCCTGACATCTGCTTTGCTGTAAATCACTTGAGTCAGTTCATATGTAAACCAAGGAAGTACCACCTCATTGCAGCCAAGCATATTTTGAGATATGTGAAAGGGTCTCTTATCTATGGTTTGAAGTTCTCATGTTCTAATGACCTTCTTCTTCATGGTTTTTCTGACTCTGATTGGGCAGGAAGTGTTGTGGACAGAAAAAGCACCTCAGGTTTTTGTTTCAGCCTCGGATCAGCCATGGTATCCTAGTGTAGCAGAAAGCAAAAATGTGTTGCTCAAAGTACTGCTGAAGCTGAATATGTGGCAGCCTGTTCCGCAGCTCGAGAGGCTGTATGGCTTCGAAAACTCCTCAGTGGATTGTTTGGAGAAATTTCAAATCCTACTATCATTTTCTGTGACAATCAGAGCTGCATAAAGATTTCTATAAATTCTGTCTTTCATGACAAGTCCAAACATATAGAAATCAAATTTCATTATCTAAGGGATATGGTACTTCGAAAGGCTATGGAGCTGAAGTACATCAGCACTGATGATCAGGCTGCTAACATACTTACCAAGCCTTTAGCAAAGGTAAAATTCTCTTACTTCAGGGAGAAGTTAGGAATGGTAAATCTTGAGGCTTAAATGGAACTAAGTCTCATTTTTGTTGTGTTGCTCTAATAATGATTGTGTGCTAATAAGATTCTAAGAATCGGCTATGATAACTCTTTCACTCTGGGAGTGAGCATCATGTTGAGAGAATCCGTGACTATATCACGTTGAGAGATTCTGTGATAAGAGTTGGAAGTCATGTTGAGAGATTCCATGGCTGTATCACGTTGAGAGATTCCATGATTAAAGGCTTAGTAGAGATTCTTGCAAGTCTTATCACGTTGAGAGATTCCGTGATTAAAGGCTTAGTAGAGATTCTTGAAATTCTCATCATGTTGAGTGATTCCATGATTTTGGTTGATAAATGTATTGTTCTGTGTGATTCCAGAATTGTCTTCTCTTTGCTGCGATTTTAAATGCTTAATGATTTCATGTATGTTTGATTCATAACTTAGAGGGAGTGTTAAACTTATAAGCCTTATATGAATGGATTACATCAATAAGTATTTTCTACTTATGAAATGTTTTAGTTTCATCCTTAGTCGAATATGGTTTTCGTCTTGTATGAATTTTGTCTCTTGCAGAATGACACCTGGCATCCTCCACGTGCGTAGCTTCTCCTGTTGTTTACGGGTCCGCACAAGCATATAGCGTCGGTTTCTCTCTCGGTCACTTATATCTTTCACCTTGCCATTAACCGGCCCAGCTGTCATCGGCTCATCGCTAGTCTCCTTCACCCGCGTGATTTCATTCTCTTAAGAAAGAGGAAGCTCTTTCAGTTTCATATAACGCTCGGAAGTTATGACCTTAGCTGGACCGTTTAAGTGGATGCGGGAGTTACTCGTGGACGGTGCTCCTCTCTTACGTTTGGCTCGCTCTTCTCTTCTCAGACGGTTGTATTCTTCAATACACGTCTTCGAAAGAGACTGGGATAATGTCATTTTTGCGTGTTCTTTCTATCTTCGGGTATCTATTCTGTTAGCGTGGAAAGTTCAGATGCTTTTTATGGTCTGCAGAAAATTAGTATTGTGTTCTAGTATTGTCGTATTCTCTGCAGAAGAAGTTCATCGTGTGTATGCTGTGTATCTTGGAGTGTATCGCATTCTGCTGTATCTTTTGTTTCTACTGAGGTTATTCTTCGGATTGTCAGAGAGTTAATTTGAGTCTCAGCTGATTGATATTTGTAGTGAGCTTCTTTCAGCTGAACTCATTTCATTGTTTCTTGTAATTCATCTATAAATATAAGATATCTTTTGCTGGGTTGTTTCCCTCTGTTTGAGAGGGTTTTTCCCAGGGTAGCTGGTGTTCTGAGTGTTAATGTTTACTAAGATTTTCAACACTTTTCACCCAATGAAAGTAACTTATCACAAGGGGTCAGCCTTGTTTAAGTATATTTTATTTTATTTTCTTCTTTCCAAGGGTGGCGCTCCTCATAGGCAGGTCATCTCCCTTTTAAAAAGTTAATAATTAAAGCATGTCTTATTTTATTCTAGGTCAGCCTAAAGGTTACTAATCGCTGCTCAATATAAATATCAATGATTGCTGCTGTTAGTATTTTGATTGCTGGGTTTTTTGTTGATGGGACTAGGGTTTCAAACGGGGGACATGACAAAATACTAGTCATTATATTATCTGCATTCAATAGAAATGGCGAAAAAAAACTGCTAAGTACATAAAAAAATCCCTACAATATTAGATGCATTCTAAGTGTCCTCGGTAACCTTTGCTAAATTGTATAAGTAAATACTATTTCTATCATAGACAAAATAAAATAAGCAAAAAAATTTAAAAGTAAATACAATTTGCTAAATTTGCAATGGTCATTGACTATCCCCTAAGTTACCGGGTTCACCTGTCCCGGGGCCTGGTACTGGTGTGGTTCGCACCAGGTACGGGTCCTGGTTCAGTTCGACTTTGGGTTCAACCAGGGTTCGCTCGGAGGCAGGCCAGTTCATTCGGGACAAACCTGAGCATCCCTAGGCAGATCAACTGCGAACCAGGGTGGAAAAGTGCAGAAAACAAGTTTTTTTTCGCAGAGTTGTTGAGGGCAACAGCAGAGGCCTTCAGATTTGACCCTAAAAAGTGACTTCTGAAACACTACAGTTGTCTAATTCATTGTATTTTTCAGCATCTTTTTAGACATCTGTAGAAAATTATTAGTGAGATTGTAGTTCTGAATTATTTGCAAGGTATGAAGTGTTATAGTACTTCGGATTTGACCCTAAAAAGTGACTTCTGAAACACTACAGTTGTCAGATTCATTATATTATTCAGCATCCTTTAGACATCTGTAGAAAATTCTGAGTGAGATTGTAGTTTTGAATTATTTGCAAGGCATGGAGTGTTATAGTAGATTTGTATTAGACTGAAATGTACAAACAATTGTTCTTTCCAGGTCTGCACATCTTTTATTGTATCTCAAATTTTCAGATTATGAGTAATTTGCATTTGAAGAGTTTGTGGTGTAATATTTTTACTGCACATTAATTTATATCATCTTTCTAAGCATTGTGTTCTACAAATGTTTTTGATAAAGATATAATGGTATCAACAATTGTTACTATCCATTTCATGTTGGCATTCAAATTTGTTAAAACAGCTTTGAAGAAAAAATCAAGGGTATACATTACACAGGCATCAGAGCTCGGTCATTCTAGCCAGCTTGTTGGGTTGAGTAACGCAACCACCAATTACACATCATTACATCTGAGAAGGAACAAGTAAAACTCCAACTTACCTATCCAACCAGCAAAATACATAGACCATTTACAGAGAATCAAAAAGTGCAAGGAGTTTTGGGTAGCAGCAGTAACAATTCGATTGAAAACACTCCAAACTTGTCAAGCCTACTAGGTGGTATGACAAAGATAAATAAGAGAAGAGGAGGACAAAAATAAATAAATTTTGATATTGAACTTGAAGTCTGTGATGGTAAGAACATGATGCTATAATTACAAGTTTATAGTGTTTTTGTTGTTTATATGATACTATGTGACATTCTAATCTTAATTCATGCGTCTAGGACGTATGTATGTATGTATGTATGTGTGTGTGTGTGTGTGTATAGATAGATAGATAGATGGATGGATAGATAATTTTTATGTGTTTTTACTAACGAACCTAAATCCCATTTCAAAATTCTGTTGTACTGGTGAACCAGTTTCTCAAACCCGTATTTGAATCTGAACCCAAACCAGCAACTTCGACTATCCCTGGCCCTTTGCCCCACCTTTGCCTTGTTTCCTTATAAGTTACCTTTTTTCCATTTTTATGCACCAGAAGGAGCAGTCTGTCCAATTCTGGAAAAGTGGAGCATAGCACCAAAATACCAAGTCCTCAGACATCGTAGTATCAGTGCCATCACCTGTACCTTCAGGAACATGTCGCCATGGAACACTGCAAAATAATTGCTTAGACTGAATATGTAAGAAAAGAGTGTATGCAGAAGCATTGAGATTTAAGTATCATGAGGCCCCAAGCATTTTATAACTTGCCATCTGCAAGTCTAAGTTCTGAGTGGCCCAAAACAGGTCCCAACACACACCAAAACTTAGCCAGACTCGGCCAAGGTCAAAATGTTCTAAAAAGTTAAACAACTCATAATTCTTTATACTCCAGCAAACCAACAAATGAGCGGACAAGTGATTTAATGAAAAAAATCAAAATCTTAAAGGTTTTTTTTACAAGTTTGCAAGCATATTTCAACTATGGGCAAGAGCTTATAGTGCAATTGGATTACACTTGTTTCTTTTGGGAAAAACGCACCTTTTATTTACTCTAAAGAACAGTAGATTTACATGGAAGATCTCCCCCACATGAGCAAAGAAAGAAAGCACCTAGAACTGTGGTCCTAATGGGTAAAAGATTTCACATCCTTCAAAAATCACTCAAACTCCACTGTGCGCAATTGAAGCCAAAACTTGTCTAAAATTTTACGACTTCCTATACATTTGGATATTTAGTACACGTGTTCCCATTAAATTTTCAATGATTAGATGTCTATGAAGTTAAATTCTTGTTAAATGTAGAGGAGGGGAAATTATTTCCTCTATTTTATGATTTTCTCCACTCTGCAAGGCTGTGGTACATTGGTTTAACTGCTCCAAGTCCAACTTATGAGTTTGAAACCAACAAGATCTAAACCAATATAACGATTCCCGATTGGACCTCTCGAATTAAAATTGATTGGTATCTGGCATTTAATTGGGTGCCATCTACTTCAACCAGCAAGGCCAACAAAATTCCGGGGTGAACTTGACTGAATAGGTATCCCTCTGGCTGCGGCATACTTCAACTGACACAATCAAGTGCAAGTCCTGGGTGAACTAAACAGAATATTTATCACCCAATTGAGGGTATCTCTCAATTGAAAAAAATGTATCTCAAAAATCCCTTGGTGAATTTGATCAACTACATGCCCCTCAATTGGATGCATCCTACCTTAACTGTTGAGGTCAAGTGTAAGGCATGGACGGCTTTAATTAAACAGATATCCTTTAAAGGAATGCAACCTCACTCCATTATCAGCAAACTCCATGCCTCAGCTTAAAATCAAGCAAGTATGAATCTCTCGGTCTGCTATAACTTGAACAAATCCCAGATGAAATTTGACCAGAATAAATACACATTCATTGTGGCATCTAAGCTGAAGGTTATTCTAAAGGTTGATTTTTTTTATTAGGAAAAAAAAACTCTTAAATTGCTACGATCTGATTTGTAGTTTAACTATGAATGAGAAGGAAGGTGCGAAACTTAAGGTTTACAGTACGTAAAATTAAGATTAAGAAGAAAACTAGTTTTCATAAAGGACACAAATTTGACTTCGGTTTGTCATCGAAAATAAAGTCGTAAGCCTCGACAGAGCGCTTGAACCTGCGAAAATTTAGTAAAAGAGAAGGTTTTGCGTGAAACAAGAGATACCTCACCTGAAGTAAATTGAAGTAGGTCTCCTGTCAAACAATGGGATGCACCCTGTTGGAAGGCTACTGCGCATATTGCTGTGGTTTATTTACGTTTTCTTGTTTGTGAAACATGTCAAGTTCAGTTTTTCTTTGTCGATTTATTTTTTAATGTCAATCTTTGAATCAAGATTCCTAAACCAAAGCTCGCAAATTCCTTGCGTACATTTGATGAGAGGTAATTTGGTCTCTTGGGGTTTAGTGTTAATTAAAAAAGCTTTCATTTTAATTTTTTGAAATTAAATTAAATAAACATATTATAATGTTAAATGTTATTTTTTAATTTATTATTGTTAATTCTATTTGTTAGATTAGGAAGAAGAATTGTTTATGTTGGTTTCAAATGTTTCAAGTGTATGAATTATTGTTATTTATTATCTATTAAATTTAAGAATGGAGAGCATAAGTAAAACCTTGACGTTATCTTCTTAAATAGTAAGGCATTTGTTGTTTGCATGGCTTTGATAGTTATAGACTCCTTGTGAATCATCCAACTTCACTTGTAGACAAGAAAACATTTGACATTTTAATTGGTTCTTAATTTGTGTGTTCTCTAAATGTAGCCACCTTGCAAACAATTGTTGCAATAATTTTGTTTGATAATAATAAAAAAGTGAACCTATACAAACATGGTTGAAAATCTTAGTAGATCTATGTCCTATAAGGCTAAGTCGTTGCAATGATTTATGGGTATCAAATTATTGAGAAATAAGGTGAAGAAAGCTTGCCATATTAACCATAGGAGTAGTTCTATTACTTGAATGATAAGGCTATTGAGTTGATATTGCAATTATATCCAATTCTAGATAGTTTGAAAGATGTGTCTTCCTCTCACCCTCTCCCTTTCTCCCTTCCCTCTCTCCTTCTCCATCCTTCTCCTTCCCCTGTCCCTCTCTCTCCCTCTCCCTTTCTCCATTTGAAAGAGTGTCCAAAGCCCTTAATAGTGCCCCAAAAGCATTGGCAAAGAAGGCCACTTGGAACCCTCTATTTTTTCAAAGCTTTCACAATTAGGATTTCCAATCTTTCATCCCCTCATACATATTTTTCATCTTAGAGAGGTGCATTTTGAAGATTGCAAGCAACATAATTATAGATATCAACATAAGTCATGACAAACAATTTGAAAGCTTTCTCTAAAAATGATTTAGAGTAGATTCACCATATTGCTCTAAGAGCAACCATAGAAGGAGTAGTTCTATTACCAAAATGATATGAATGTTGATCTTATGTTGCAGCTCTCTCTCTCTCTCTCTCTCTCTCTCTCTCTCTCTCTCTCTCACACACACACACACACACACACACTTTTAGATTGGATTTGCCACATTGTTATGAGAGAAACCATAAAAGGAGTAGTTATGTTTCCATAATGATAAGACTATTGAGATGATGTTGCAATTATGTCCACTTCTATTTAGTCCTCTTTATCCTCCTCTAGACAATTTAAAAGATGTGTCCCTCTCTCCCTCTCTCACTTCCCCCTCTCCCTTTTCTTCTCCCTCTCTCTCACACATACAAAATTTTAGAGTGGATTTTCCATGCTACTTTGAGAGAAATCATAGGAGTAGTTATGTTGCCTAAATGACAAGAATATTGAGTTGATGTTGCAATTACGTCTACTTCTCGATAGTTTGAAAGTTGTGTTTCCCTCTCTCCCCTTTTGCTTTCTCTCCTCCCCTCTTCTCTCTCACATAAAATTTCAAAGTGGATTTACCATGCTGTTTAAGAGCAACCATAGGAATAGTTTGAAATCTCTCTCTCTCTCTCTCTCTCTCTCTCTCTCTCTCTCTCTCTCTCTCACACACACACACACACACACAACTTCAAAGAGGATTCACCATGTTACTCTAAAAACAACCATAGGATTAGTTCTATTTCTTGAATGATAAGAATGTTGAGATGATGTTGCAATTATGTCAAGTTTTGTTCAATCTTCTTTCTCCTCCTCTAGATAGTTTAATATATTTATCTCCCTCTCTCCATCATATTTTCTTCCCCCACTACTAGTGGATTACTTTGACCTTGGATATGAAGAATAAGTCCTTGCTGGTACATAGTAAAGAGTGGTATCTATTGGTCATGGTTGGGGGATGGTAGGAGACAAATCAATATGGGTTGAGTATGCCAAACCCATTTCCTAGCATGGTTTGGGTTGAAGATGCCACCATAGGCACTCCCTTGTTGAATCACTATAAAAAAAATTCTCTCACATAATATTAGTGAGTGGGCAAGTCAATAGTTGGTCCAACAAAAGGGAAAAACTAAGATAATTTTACATAGAAAAACCATAGGAGTAGTAGTTATGTTACCTAAATAATTAGACTAGCATAGTAGGCCACTTAGAACCCCTCTATTTTTTACAAAGCTTACAAAATTAGGGTTTCCATTCTTTCATTCCCCCATACAAATTTTTCATCTTATAGAGATGTCTTTTGAGGATTATAGGCAACATAATTGTAGGTATCAACATAAGGAATGATAGATAATTTGAAGTCTTTCTCTCAAAAAATTTCAAAGTGAATTTGTCATGCTACTCTTAAAGAAACCATAGAAGGAGTAGTTTTTTACCTAAATAATAAGATCATTGAGTTGATGTTACAATTATGTCCAATTCTATTCAATCCTCTTTCTCATATTCTAGATAGATTGAAAGTTCTCTCTCTCTCTCTCCTCTCTTCATCCTGCTTTCTTCTTCCAACAACAGTGAATTACTTTGACACTAGACATGAAAAAGAAACCCTAACCAGTACACAACAAGGAGTGACATTTATTGGTCATGGTATGGGTTGGGTTGATGATACCACCATGTCTCCACACACTTTAAGTTCTAACCTCGACCATGCTCCAAGACTAAGTAGACCTAGTTACCATTGGCTCCTCAACTAATTAGATCTCTCTCTCTCTCTCTCTCTCTCTCTCTCTCTCTCTCTCTCTCTCTCTCTCTCTCTCTCTCTCTCTCTCTCTCTCTCTCTCTCTCTCTCTCTCTCTCTCTCTCTCTCTCTATCTCTCTCTCTCTCTCCTAATTTTGATAACAATAAACTCTTGTACATGTACTCTTGGTGAATCACTATATTCCAATATCTCTCACATAGTGTTTTAGAGTGGACAAGTCAATATTTGGTCCAAAAAGAGGGAAGAACAAAAATAATTTTATGCAAACAAACTATCTTATGAGGAAGTTAAACAAAAATAATCAAAATATGACTTTTTTACACTATTCATTGACCCAAGAACAAAATTTTAGAGTGGATTTGCCATGCTTATCTAGGACTGAGAAGAGCTAGTTACCATTGCCTCCCCAAGATCATTAGTGTTCTTTCATGTGGTCTATCTATTTCTCAATGAATTTGGGTGGAACAAACCCCCAGAGAGAGAGAGAGAGAGAGAGAGAGAGAGAGAGAGATTTCACTTCATAATTCAAGTAGATTTTTCATTGACATCCTTGAGAGAAAGTATTCTTTAGGAAAACAAGTGAAATCAAGGGATACTTGACTACATTCCCTCGATATTTTGTGAATCCTTTTTAGAATACATGTAAGCCAAGGCCAAGACAAAAGAAGTCATCTTACATTGACCTAAAAAATACTATTGTAGTGCCTATTCAAGCTAAAAACACCTATAAAAGCCATTGAACTCGAAAGAAAGCTTGAAAAAGTAAATTTATATGTGGTCCATTGGACTATTCATAATACATGTGTGCCTTGACAACCCAATTTATCATAATACACCATTGTAAAAGCTCGTGCCTAAATACTTCTACAACATCTTCAATGTATTTCCATTGAATCTAGTGTTAACAAATTATAACGAAAATACATGTTTATTGTCCATAAAAGGAAGGTTAATTTCAAACCTTGTGAAATCTCACGCCCACATACTTTCACAACATCTTCAAATTTGTTTCCCTCAAATATAGTGTTAACAAAGTGTAATGCAAATACATATTGCTTGTCCACCAGAGAAAGGCTGATTTGAAACCTTGTAATCACACCCATATACTTTCATACCATCTTCAAATGTATTTCCTTGAATTTTTTTGTTAATGAAGTGTAATGTAAATATAGTTTTCTCATCCACCCAAAGGAAGATTGATTTTAAACCTTGCAAAATACCACACCCACATACTTTCACAACATCTTAAAATGTATTTTCTTTAAATCTACTGTTAGCAAATTCTAACACAAGTTTCATTAAATAAAATCTTGAATTTTCTTGGGTGCATTAGGTTATTTTCATTGGTTAGTGATTCATATATAGATTTCAAATGGAAACTCATCATAAACTTATAGTTTGTAGTATGATATACACAAGTTAGGGAACTCATTGAATGATATTTTTTAGAGGGGGGAAGAGAGGGATAAAAGGGAGAGAGGGAAAGAGGGGGAGAGAGTGAGAGAGTGAGAGCCACACATAACTAGATATGTCCTCTGCTTGGATCCCAAGTGTTAGGATGTTAAGAAAATTTGACCTTTGTAGAAGCTTTATGAATAACTCTTACAATGAAATAGTTAAAATATAACCTTTCCTAAACAAACCCTCTCTTGTTCCAATCTTGTGCAAATAATTGTCACTTGAAACACCTCCTTTTTCTTTTCTTCTTCTAATAGTGTTTGAGCTCCAAGAGACTTCTACATTGAGAACAAAATAACTTTTGGATAAATGTGAATAAGCTATTCCTTCACCCCTTCAACCTTCTCAATACATAAAAGGATAATTATAACAACATTGAGAGGCTAAATCGCTAATAGTAATGGTGAGGATATTTGTAAATCCTTGTTATGACTTTAAAATTTGAAAAGAGAGTTTTTTGCTTTGGAATGACCATTACTTCAACTGCATTAATCATAAATATCTCAAGTCCACTGCCATTTTTTTTCATGCAAGGACATGATAGTGCAACAATCCCTTCTAGATCCCATTGATTATCCTCTATCAATTTGTGCAACTTTCCAATAGGAGACACAAGTTTGGTTTTGTACCTACTTACTATGGATCCCAAATCACTAACTACAAGCAATTCATTGCACAAAATGATGAGAGAATGCAGTCAAGTGTCCCTTCACTCCACTTGTTTTCCTATATATATATATATGTGTGTGTGTGTGTGTGTGTGTGT